>OV839566.1:73424245-73713319 GCA_929447395.1 Epistrophe grossulariae | reverse complement strand
CCCCAGATTGTTTGATTGGGTTGTATTCTCCATTCAGTTTTGTTTCCATTTTATACCTCCTGGCAGGGTTATTTGTTAAGGCCGCTTCTAACATGAAGGACAGACGCCCACCTACATGCTTTCTGGCTACCAGCTTAGGATGTAGGATTTTGTGTTGTTGTTTGGTCCGCGGGTGGTATTTTATTTCCCACCTACCCGGTATATCTACCGGGCATTCCTCTATCCGCCACCTGAGGACGCGCCCTCTAGGGAAACAACACCCCCCGAGGGTTATTTTTATTATTATTATTATTATTATTATTATTATTATTATTATTATTATTATTATTATTATTATTATTATTATTATTATTATTATTATTATTATTATTATTATTATTATTATTATTATTATTATTATTATTATTATTATTATTATTATTATTATTATTATTATTATTATTATTATTATTATTATTATTATTATTATTATTATTATTATTATTATTATTATTATTATACAAAAAAGTGTTGAATTCATCGGAAATTAATTTTAAACCAGTTACTCAAGTAGCTACTTTATCCAATTCCCAAAATTGGATAAAGTGAAAAATAAGGAAAAAGAAAGACGATATAAAAATTAACATGGGACTCAACCTGTATTTTATGTAAGTTAGAATTAAGACCTGGAAATATTGTAAATTTATCGTGAAAGTCCCTTTTAAACATCGTAACAAGATATTATGTAACAACATTTATGTAACACAATTAAAACAAATAATAAGAAAAAATATTTTATTCATATTACATAAACATTTATATAGTTATGTTATTGAATTTAAGTGATAGTGATTATAATTATTATTACAAAAAAAAAAGAAAAGAAATTAAATAAAAATAAAAACAATGCCAATAACTACTCGATCTGGTGCAGGAGGTGATGTCCAAGTGAATCCTGCAGGTGATGGTCAGTTACCTTCCCAGGATCCACCTCAAGGTGGTTTACCCCAAGGTGTTCCACCCCAAGGTGTTCCACCCAAGTTTGTCCTTTCCAAGGACTGCTCCTCAAAGGACGGTATCCCAACTCCCTCCAATTGTTATACCTCCTCCTAATTATACGCAACAGCTAGCTCTACTCTAATGTACAGAATTCGACACATCAAAATCTTAACGGTCAAGAAGTCAGATCTACACCAGAATTGGACATTCTGGTGACTTCAATTGTAAGTAGAGTCCTGGAACAACAAGGAAACAAAATGTTCGAAAGCGTTCTTAATCCCGACACCGGACACACAACGTTTCCATAGTACAGACCAAACAATTTTCCCTCAATTCCAGAGCAACCTAGACGGTTTGGATAAAATTCCGGACCTGCGTCGTTAAATGTCTAGGGAATTTCTCTGCGGAGCCATGGGAATTCTCCTCCTGGAAGAAAAGTGTGGAACGTATTTTACGAATCTACGAAAACACACGAGGAACTCCCAAGTACTATGGCATTATAAATGTCATACGAAATAAGATTGTAGGGGAAGCAGATGCTGCCCTAGAAGCATTTAATACGCCCTTAAATTGGGAGAGCATAGTACGGGTCCTAACAATGCATTATTAGTGGGGCGGCTTAGTTAAATAATTGTGCACTTTGTGATAAAAGCATACATTAAAATTCCGCCCCTTGAGGTGGGAGGGACAAATTAAAAAAAAATAATACATAAGATTGACAAAAAAAATATTAAAAAACAACGGCAACACTTACAATATCATGCTATACCTTTTTTTAAATCCAAAAACCCATTCTTTAATTCTGTTTTGAAATTAAGTTATTTTAGTGCTTAGTTTTTGAAAAAATTATTTTCAAACTCAAAATTTTGAAAAAAAAAAATGTATTATGATTTTTGTTTGCAAAATTTGCATTATTAAGTACTAATTTGCTTTTTCATTTTCGATACTCTCATTAACTCTCAGTCGAAAGCTAAAAACTAGATAGTCTTAAGTCATTTAGGGTCCTAGAAATTGAAAATTACAAAATCTATTTTTTTCTTAGAAACATTTAAACCGTAATTTTTGAACAAAACGATGGATTTTGACTTTCTTGTCTAAATTATAAATTTGGTCCAAACGATAAAACTATTAAAAGTCATGTATTTAGTTATAATTTTTTTAAAATGTTACTTAATAAGTTTTGTTAGATGAAAAAAACAAATTTTCACAACCACGCCCTTCAGTATCATAATAAAATCACAGAAAACCATCACTTTTTCAGTCTTTTGCATTGAACATCATTCTGGTATATGTATTTTAAGTTATTTTGCAACTTGTAGAAAACAAATGAAGCTACAAGTAGATCCTTATGGTATTTTTGTACATAATCGACACCATTAATCTCCAATAAAAACTTAAAATTCCGTTAGTTGTAAAATTCTCAGTTTTTTCGCACAGTACAGCGCAATAACCCCTTAAAGTCTTCTGAATAAATTCAAAATTTGATCACATACAAATTACTGGTACCACTTCTTTTTTGCGACGAATACCTTTATTGAGGGGGGGATTAAGAAAGTGTTTTTTTTTTTCAAACGTTTCATTTTCAATTAAACCGATTTCTTTTCGATCCGCTACAAATTTTGCGAACGATTTTTAACTTATTGAGACAAGAAATAAGGTATGTACATATGGGGTTGATGATATCGGTCCACGAAAGGCCGCAGAAGCCGGCAGAGGTAGGTAGGTAGGTTGAAATGGCGGTCACGAGCCACCTAGCTTATTGAGTCAATTAGAGCTAGAGTGCGTCGTTTTGATACCATAACTCATAGGACCTATAGATGGAAATGGTATGGATTGTTTGAGTCTCGCAGCAACATGCCACATTGATCAGATTGTCGGTTGGATCAGAGACTTACAAGGTTTGTACTCTTAGAACGATCATCTAGTCCTAGGAAAGATGTACAGTGGCTACTGAGGTTTATCCTAGAGCTAGTGGGTTTCGTTAAGGAAGGAGATCAAATCTTTGATCCTCATCTGAGAAAGTTCGTTAAGGTCACGAAAAAAAGCTTTACCAAGTGACTGAGCTCTTTTTCTGGCCAAAGCGGAGCATTTACAGAGGAAGTGAATGACTGTTTCCTTTTCCTGCTGGTCCCCGCAACTACGACAGTGATAATTGTGGGGTATATCTAGCTTCGCTGCATGCTCTCCGATTGGCCAGTATCCTGTTCATGTTGCAACGACTTAGCTATGTCTCGCCTGGGTCTGCAAATTAAGTCGTTTGTCCGGGATTTACTATAGATGGGCCAAATCTTCCTATAAAAGATGGAATTTGACAAATTGCCCCACCTACGATTGGATTCGGTAAGAAAAATAGAGAATGTATTGCCCTTCATGACTCCAAGTGGAATGTTAACAGTTTCCGCAAGTGAGTCATGAAGGGCTGAACCTTGTCTGGCCAGTTCGTCAGCCCGCTCGTTTCCCTCTCCTTGAAATTCACATTTAGGCTGGCGAGGTCATCACGGCATTGCTGAACTAATTTGGAAGACGATGTAGCTGAGCTAATGGCTTTAACAGCTGTCAGAATAGTGGTATTTCGGTATTGGTTGGGGTCTTGTTTGAGTACCTTACATGCTTCCCCAATTGCCAGTAATTCAGCTTGAAAAACACTAGCAAATTTGGGTAGCCGAAAAGATCTAGAGATATTTAGAGATTCGGAAAATATTCCTGAACCAACCCCACACTCCATCTTTGAACCATCAGTAAAAATAGTTGTGTCGAAGTCTTTCGTCACGATGTGGTTTTGCCAGTCCTATCTTGATGGGAAAACAACTTTAAAATCCTTATTGAGACACAGAATAGGAGCGAAGTAATCAGTAGTAGTTGACAAAATATCTGTGGGAATAAGATTATTAATACAGCCGGCAGAGGTATTGGCCTTGTTAAATATTTGATCAAAATGGGAGCGAAGGTTAAGCTCACTGTCACAAATAATTCCAAGGTCTCGAATGGATTAAATTATGGGAATGGCTACGTTGCGAAAGCAATATGTACTAGGGGTTGAAGGAAACCGCTTACGGGAGAAGGTTATAGATTGACAGTAATGTTGAGTTCTAAGAAATTCTTTTCGCACCAAGTTTGGAATAAATTGAATTGACCTTAATGATTTTAATATCAACTACATAACTACGATATGAGCCAGTAGTTATATTGACTGTCAATATCGTTTATTGTTAGAACAAAGATAAGAGGGCCCAAGTGGCTTTGAAGAACGCATGAAGTGGGGTAAATGGGGATATGGGGGTCAGAGATTGAGAACCTGAACAAAAGCGGAATGATCATTACAAATCCTTCTTTCATTCCGTTAACTATTTTCCAAAGTAAGATCAACGAATGGTTTAAAAAATATATGTAAATTCACAAACGCATCGTTGCAGAGATGTTGCACAATCACTTGGGTCAAACATTCATAAAGCCATCAAACCAGCATCAGTTTTAATGTAAAGTGTTCACTATTCCAAACTTGCATCAAATAATGCGCAAACTTAAAGCAAAACCAGAATCAAGGAAATGCTATGCGTAGTTGCTAATGTATTGCATCAGCATCAGCTGCGTTGCGCATCAGCATCGCAACAAAGCAAATGTTTGATGTTTATGAATGTTCACTATTGTTGATTAAAAAATTTACTGTCCGTAATCAATTGAGACAAATTGTATAAATTACACCCAAATTATGTCATTTTTATATTATAAAACAACTAAAGTCTTCTTAATTAAGTGAAAAATTTAAATCTTAATACAATACGTTTTGTACTTAAAAGTATAAAACAATTTTTCCCCATACACTTAAAACGAAAATCGATGGAGTGCATGCAATAGATCTTAGTAATAATTCTCATTTGATTGTATTTGTCGCAAAATATTTTTTGTTTGCTTAAATAAAAACCAGAATGAAGTTATAGGCAAGAGACCGAAAAAAGTGTGGGTTTTTCAGAATTGTGAAGGCGGGCGTATGGGGCGTGGTTGTCGTAATTTGTTTTTTCATCAAACAACCATATTAAGGGTGGTATTCATCGAGCGTACTAATAGCGGTATTAAAGTTAAGAGTCTATTAGTTTTAAATTTTTGGGTCCTATTCACCAAGCTATAATAGGTTCTGGGTTTCGCTAAGTAGATATTTCGAAATATTAGTGTTTGGACCTGATGAACGTACCCCTTTCGAACAAGCCAAAGATGATTGTGAATCGTGAGCGTACCTCTTTCGAACATGTCATTGTCAACGTCGGTTTTCATTTCAGTTGTTTTCCTTTTGCTATTAATTGATATAAAACAAAACAGATTTTTACTGTGCATACAATGTATCAACAAATTTAAAACTTATTTTGAAAATAATAAGTAAGTTTTTTCTGTCAAGATTTAACAATAATTTAGATTTATCAGCTGAGCATTCAGGTAGGAAGAGTTTGGATCATTTCTGTCTGGAGGTGAAATTATTGCGTTCTACATTGTGATTTCGAAAAGTTTCGAAGTTACTTCTGATATCCTCCGATAGGTTTTGCTCTCAACTTAATAGTGGTCAGAACCACTATTAAATTTTGAGAGCGCTCGCAAATCAGCACTAATATGCATTGATGAATAGGTTTACGAAGCTATTAACCTAATAGTGTTCGATGAATACCACCCTAAATATTATATATTAAAAGTTCATAACTACCTAAACTATTGTAGGTCTATTGATTAAACTAATTTTATAATTTAAGCAAGAAAGTCAAAATCGATTGTTCATGTTCAAAAATGAAGGTTTTAAGAAAAAAGAAGTTATGGTAATTTTCAATTTTCTAAAAAACTAAATGACTTAAGACTATCTGGTTTTTAGCACTCGGCTAAAAGTTAGTAGGGGAATCGAAAATGATAAAGCAAATTAGTACTTAATAATGTAAAATTTTGCAAAAAAAACCATAATAAACTTTTTTTTTTTATTTTTTTTTTCAAAATTTTGAGTTTGAAAATAATTTTTTCAAAAACTGAGCACTAAAATAACTTAATTTTAAAACAGAATTGAAGAATGGGTTTTTGGCTTTAATAAAAGGTATAGCATGATATTGTAAGTGTTGCCGTTGTTTTTTAATATTTTTTTTTCAATCTTATGTATTTTTTTTTTAATTTGCCCCTACCACCTAAAGGGGCTAAATTTCGAAGTGGCCCAATATCTTAAAATTATATTCATATAATGTACCAACAACGTAAAAAATTTGATGCTTTTATCACAAAGTGCACAATTATCTTTTATATGGACGCTATGCCGCTCCACTATATGTGGATAAGCGCGATGTTACAACCCTAGAGAGTCAAATGTTCAACTTGGTTCAAGGGCACCAAACAGTGCAACAATTTTACCAATCAGTCAACTCTCAATTGACATTGATTATTAACAAAATATCTTTTCTAGAAATTGGAGGAAAGGCGATGAGAGTTCTATCTCAAAGCTACAGAGATAAGGCCTTAGAGACATTCATACGAGGTCTAAGGGGTAATCTATCAGACCTATTAGGCATGAGAGAGCCTGTGGATTTACCATCTACATCTCGGCCTCAAATACGAGAATCAACATGTTAGATCGTCACACAGTCAAATGCACCAAGGAGCAATCAAAAAGAACTTCGCTCCAGCACCCCCAAGATTGTTAAATCCATCCCAACAACAAATCTCCTTTCCGCGAACGAACATGAACATGTTTCCACCCAAACAACAACAAGGTTACTCGAACTACCCAACAAATTTTCCCACCTATCGCAGTTATCCCTCATTTAATCCCGCAAACAATAGACAAACTCCTGCATTAGGTTAAAATCAAGACTGAAGCATTAACGCCAGGTCTCAATAAGCAGATGAGAAATCTGAATACGGCACAACAAATGCTAAGACCACCATATCAATCGATACCCCAGAGACAAAATCAATATAATTATCATATTAGTCCCAATGTAGACAATTGCGAAAGCTCTTTCACTACTCAAAGTGAAGAAATATCAAATTCGGAAGAAGACGCATATTTCAAAATGTCTGAACAAGTCACTCAAGATTTAGAATATTACCCCGACGTAAAGGCAGATCAACCACTAGAATATAGTGACATACATTTTTTAGGTTAACGGAGTCCTCGTTACCCTACTTTGAATGCAAAACGAGGACCGGAGAAATTTTAAAATTTTTAATCGATACCGGATCGAGTAAGAATTACATCAAACCCGATCTAGTACAAAGACCTTTACATAATGAACAAACATTTTATGCTAAATTGATAGCCGGCGACGTTAAAGTCAGTCAGCATACCTTTTTTAAACCTATTCGGCCTAAACGATATTAATATAAAATTTGTTCTTACCCACTCTCAAAACTTTTCATGGAATATTAGCCTCAAAGAACTAGCTGCAGTTATTCACACTAAAGATAGTTTCATGACAATACTAAATAAAGTTAATATTAAAATTAAACAACTAAAATCACAGGCGGTTAATAACATAACTTTAAATACTGACTCCTTAACGAGTCAGCAAAAATACCTCCTGAATTCTGTTGTAAGCAAACACACAAATTTATTTTCCGAACCCGAAGAAAGTTTCACATATACTACTACAGTCATTGCAGAAATAAAGACATCGACGGAAGACCCAGTTTATACTCACTACTATCCATTTCCTGTCTTTAAAATCAAAAGTAGAAAAGCAAGTTCATCAATTACTTGATGACGGGATAATTAGACCTTCACGGTCACCTTATAATTCACCAGTTTGGATTGTCCCAAAAAAACCGGACTCCACGGGTGCAAAGCAATATAGAATGGTAATTAACTATCGCAAATTGAACAACATCACAATTGCAGATAGATATCTAATACCCGATATAAACGAAGTTATTGCACAACTACGAAAAAATAAATTTTTCACCGTGCTTGATTTGAAAAGCGGCTTTCATCAAATTCCTTTAAAGGAATCTGACAACGAGAAGACGGCATTCTCTATTAATAATTTAAAATATGAATTCACAAGATTGCCATTTGGGTTAAAAAATGCTCCCTCGATTTTCCAACGAGCACTTGACGATATTCTACGAGAATATATTGGAAAATCTTGTTACGTATACTTTGATGACATCATCGTTTTCAGTGCAAACGAAGCTCAGCATACCGAGCATATCCATTAAGTTTTTAATACACTTAATAGCGCTAACATCAAAATTCAACTCGACAAATGTAAATTTTTCAGATCACAAGTAGAATTTCTTGGCTCTCTTATATCATCGGAAGGCATTAGTACAAATCCTGAAAAAGTTAAATCAATATCAGATTTCGCAACCCCAAACACCTTCAAAGAGCTTAGATCCTTTCTTGGATTATCCGGTTATTACCGTCGTTTCATAAAAGGATACGCTCAGCTGGAGAAACCGCTGACAATCCTCTTGAGAGGGGAGGAAGGACGTATGTCCAAGACTCAGTCAGCGCAAAAACTTATAAGTCTAAACCAAGATGCTTTAGATGCTTTTGAAAAATTAAAAAACTCACTTATATCGGAGGACGTAATATTATCCTACCCTGGACTCATGTTCTGTAACTCGGCGATATCTTTTCGCGTCGAGAAACGGCGAAAAATGGAACAAAAATGGAACATACTCATAGGAATCCTATGGGTTTTGTTCCATTTATCGCCGTTTCTCACCGCGAAAAGTTATCGCCGAGTTACAGAACATGGGTCCTGATTACCGAAAACCATTCAACTTAATGACTGACGCCTCGAATTTTGCTATCGGAGCAGTACTGGAGCAGGAAAATAGACCAATAAGTTTTATAAGCAGAACTCTAAGCAAGTCAGAGGAAAGCTTCGCGGCTAACGAGAAAGAAATGTTAGCCATCGTTAAGGCACTAGGCTCACTTCGAAATTACCTTTACGGTCATGTCAAAGTTCGGATTTTCACTGATCACCAACCCCTCACTTTTGCCTCAAGCAATAAAAATAACAATTCAAAAATGAAAAGGTGGAAGGCTATACTTGAAGAATATAACCACGAAATAAAATACAAACCTGACAGAACAAATGTTGTAGCCGACGCTCTATGTAGAGCTCTACAGTAAACTCAAGTACATAATTTATCCACAACTCAACATAGCGATGAAAGTTCTGGTCAAGAATTAATTCCAATTGTTGAAGTACCGATCAATGTTTTTAAAGCACAAATCTTTCTTAATATTGGTAATTCATCTCTTCAAACTTTTTCAATAATTTTTCCACGATATCATCGCCATATTTACCCCCTTCATTAAAGAAATTACCGCATTAGATTTACACAAATTCAAGTAGAAGATATAAATAATGAAACGAAACAAGAAGAAATAATAATAAATACACATAAACGAGCACACCGTAACGAACGTGAAAATAAAACACAAATATTGGAAAAATATTATTTTCCAGCGATGGCCACTAAAATAAAAAGAGTAATCAAGAATTGTAATGTCTGCAGTGCAAATAAATATGATAGGCATCCCAATAAACCTGAACTGCAAGCCACACCAATTCCGCAATATCCTGGACAAATTGTCCATATTGATATCTTCTCCACCGAAAATAATCTCGTTTTAACTGCAATAGATAAATTCTCCAAGTATGTACAAGTGAAGATCCTTAAATCCAAAGCCGTTCATGATATAATACAACCTTTAAGAGAAATCCTTTTTTCAATCGGCTTTCCCAAAACAATAGTAGTCGATAATGAAAAATCTTTTAATTCATCCACCATTACCTTTATGATCGAACATGAGCTTAAAATTAAAATGTTTATTTCGCAGTATTAATGGCCAAGTCGAAAGATTCCATTCGACACTCGTTCAAATAATGAGATGCTTAAAAACTGAAGGTTTCATCGTTCCTTTACGGAGCTACTAGAACGCGCAGTTCTAGAATATAACTTCTCAATACACTCAACCACTGGAAAAAAAACCAATTGAGAGCTTTTTTGGACGAAGAGTCACTTCAAATACTGAATTATTAGAAAAAGCTCGAATCGAAAATATAAAAAAGATTCAAGACAAACAAGCTGCTGACCTTAATTACCATAACAAATCTAGAGATAAAATCAGAGAACTTACTCCCGGACAAATTGTTTATGTTAGACAGAATAAAAGAATAGGTTCAAAATTAAATCGACAGTATAAAAAAGAAATAGTGTCAGAAAATAGAACAACAACCATTCTAATTAAATCTGGAAAAATAGTTCACAAATTCCTAATTCGTACTTAACATTAATTTTAGATTTCTTGTTACATCTGTACTATGCGACGTAAAGATGCTAGACTACTCGAACGCTAAGATAATAGCAATCGATACTGGAAAAGCAAAATTACAAATGGGCACATTTAAACCGGTGCACGTTATAGACATTGAGGATTACCAACAGGCGCTCAACGAACTGAGTCACATGATGTCAAAAATTAAACCCCAAACTGATTCAATTCTACCGCTCCTATCCAACGAAATTAAACAATCTCACTTGAATAGACATAATCCTAACACCAGAGGAAAGAGATCTTTAGATTTCCTGGGATCAGCCTGGAAATGGATTGCCGGAACTCCGGATAGACACGATTTTAGAATTATGAAAGATAAAATAAATAATGCACTTGAATACAACAAACGAATTATAAACAATATATTATAAACAATATAGTTAATAATAGAATAAAAGAAATAAGCAATGTTCGTATTGTTCGTAATATAATTCAAGCAATAAAATCTAATGAAAATGTTAAATTAGAATTTATGTTAGAACTCAAATTTAAATTAGAATCACTAAGAGAAGAAGTAAAAAATATTGAATACTCTATACAATGGACAAGAGCAGGAATAATTAATACTTATATTTTGTCTAATTTAGAAATAAATATAAAAAAAATATTTTAAATAAAGAGAATATGCCATATAATATTATAATTGAAGCTATTGAATTCTCAGAAGTAAAAATTGCTTCAAATAATAAATCTATTTTATATATTTTAAGTTTATTAACGACAAAGAAAAAAACATATACAAAATTCTTATAAAACCAGTAAAAAAAGGAAAAACTGCTGTCAAAACAAATTTTAACGAAATTTTGAAATGTAACACTAATTATTATGGAATTAATACAAAATGTAAAACTTTCAATTCACTAGCGATATGTAAGCATAGTGATGTAATAGACATAAGTAAAGATAGTTGTATTAATAATCTATTGACTAGGAAGCCTCACTCGTGCACCAAAATCAACAACCAACATATTCCAGCTATAGAAGAGATCACACCTGGAATGGTGCTATTACACCAATTTGATGACAAAATCTACATTGATGAAAGCGAAATCCTCCTTAATGGAACATATTTAATACAGTTCCACAATGCCACCGCTAGAGCCCAACAGTACATCTTCCAAGAATCAGAGATGACAGAACATAACCCACTCCCTGCCATGCTAAGCCACCAGCTATAAAACCCCAAATAGAAGAGTTGCTTTCCCTAGAAATGCTTAAAGAATTAGAAGCAAAGAACATCAAATACATTGAAGAACTGAAAGTAGCCAACGAAAAAAAGTCTGCGGCAGTATTATCACTACTAACATTAATCCTAGTGGTCATCGTAATCATCCTTTGGAAAAAAGGAGTTATTCTCTGCATCATTTGAAAAAAGAAAGTTAACATCGAAAATGCCGAGGAAGAAAATAAGGGGCCAGAAACAGTAATAAACAGTAATAAAAACGAATCCGCACCAACACCTAGGACACTGGGGATAAACGACCTTCCCCAACACATTAAATTGTTCGATCGAACGAGGACGTTCGATTTTAGAGGGCGGAGGAGTTAAGGAATATTATTACAAAATAGTTGTGGGAATGATTTATAATCATTCCCACACTAATTTCGCTGACGCTGCGTCTGGCAACAAAACAACTGCCAGCTTAAAATGCATTCCAGCACGTAGCAGAGATGTAAAGCAACACCACCATAAAACAACCTGTGGGAACATCTGCTGCAAGCAGCATTGAGGCATAGGCTAGGTTACTTTAGAGAAACATTTTTGTAATTTAGTTTAAGTTTAATTATTGAATAAAGAGGTTCTTACCTCGGAAAAAATATTTTTTTAAATTAAATAACCTTAAATAGTTTAATTTGTATGCTTAACAACTGCATAGGGATTAGCGGATTAAGGGATTAACAAAAAAAGCAAAAGTTGAAAAACAAATTATTTAGTCAATAACAAATAGGGTATTATATGACTATGTTTGGCAAATTTAAAAAATATTTAAATTAAATAAATTAGATAATTTAGTAACTTTTAACAATGAATTCAAAAACAGTTTTAAGCTATTATATAATTAATGATTACAAATATTAAATTAAAGTTCATTCCTGAACACGCCGGCCCCCATGAAGGAATTACAGGAACAAGGTAGAATCGCCAGCTTAGTTATTGGTCGTTTAAAAGTCCCATTTTTTGTGCGAATAGAGACAACACGCATTAGATCATCGTCTCCAGGATGAAGTTGTTCAACTCTGCCCAATGCCCATTTGGATGGTGGCATATTGAGCTCCTTTATGACGACCAGATCACCAATTTTAAAGTTGTTGGTCTTCTTTTGCCATTTGGGGCGCTGTTGAAGCGATGTAAGGTAGTCAGAGTGCCATCGATGCCAAAACCCTTGCATCATGTTTTGTAAGAGTTGCCATCTTTCAAGTCGGTTAAGTGGGACTTCTAGACAGCTGGGCTCCAGTATCGCCGTATATGGTCTACCTATAAGGAAATGAGATGCTGTTAGAGGTGTTGTGACCCGAGAGCCACAACTATTCTCAAACCCCAAATAAATCTTTAATCACCATTCATTAGGAAACAATTCCCATCGAACAGGCACCCAACCAATGAACCATGAAATAAAACACCGACCAAGCATAATTTCAATTTCATTCTTACTATGGAACAATACTTTGCTTATGCACGTCATAATGACTAACGCCATATGCGCGTCTCTGTTGTAGCGAATGCAGAAATGTAAACAAACAACTGCAATACAATAGAGTATGTCAAGTGCAATGTGCAATATGAAACCTACGAACTACGATCGATGATGACACACCCAGAAGTACTTGAGTGGGTCACCATACGATCAGCATAAAGGTTTATGTATGTTCTATGTAACGATGAATGAAGAATTGTGACCACGGTGTGTGGCCTGGTTCTGGTGAACTCGATTAGAGTGACCTGGCTTTGGCGAGGGCAAGTGACCTGGTTTGATTTTGGTGATGGTAAATAATGATATGAAAACTAATAAATAGAGAACCAAATGGGAAGAAGGGCAGAGTTGATATTCATAAGTCAAAAGATAAGGTCGCAGCCAAGCATAGAGACAGCGGGCCTTATTCTTAAAAGAAATAAACAAAAAAATAAAGAATATCTTGAGCAAATAAGTATTTGTTTTTATTTATAAAATTTATAAAACTCTCCGGTTCTACTCTTCCCGTCCATACGGAAGCACGGTAGAAACTGAACATTGGTGGCAGCGGTGGGACTCAATGAAAATTAAGTAAAAATATAAATAATAACAAATTTAAGTGACCTATAGAAAAAAAAAAGAAAAGGCATTAAATAACAATGTAAGTAAAAAAGTGTACACATGTATGTACAAATTCGATGACTAGGCTAAGAATTTTCCTTTTTTTATTTTAAGATTTAATAACAAAAAATAAATATTTAATGGGTTACATTTGCATATAAATAAAAAAATATATATACAAAAAAAATAATAAAATATGATCTTATAATACTTATAGGTAATCATAAAACAGTAAGAACAATGCTTATAGCATTACAAAAGAAAAATTATTATTGAAAATTTACTTATAAAAAAAAAAAAAATATATATATATATATATAATAAGGTGTAAAAAAAAAAAAAAAAAAATATAAATAAATCATTGTCAATTATAAATAAAAAAAAAAAAAAAGAAATAAAGGGAAAACATACATAAATTGTCATAAAAAAAAAAAAAAGTAAAACTTTGACTTCTTCGCACTTGGTTCAACTCTACGCGTTTCTGCGAAAATTCATAACCTCTTTTCTTAGGCTACGAATTTTCTTTTTTCAAGAGGGGGAGGATGTTGTGACCCGAAAGCCACAACTATTCTCAAACCCCAAATAAATCTTTCATCACCATTCATTAGGAAACAATTCCCATCGAACAGGCACCCAACCAATGAACCATGAAATAAAACACCGACCAAGCATAATTTCAATTTCATTCTTACTATGGAACAATACTTTGCTTATGCACGTCATAATGACTAACGCCATATGCGCGTCTCTGTTGTAGCGAATGCAGAAATGTAAACAAACAACTGCAATACAATAGAGTATGTCAAGTGCAATGTGCAATATGAAACCTACGAACTACGATCGATGATGACACACCCAGAAGTACTTGAGTGGGTCACCATACGATCAGCATAAAGGTTTATGTACGTTCTATGTAACGATGAATGAAGAATTGTGACCACGGTGTGTGGCCTGGTTCTGGTGAACTCGATTAGAGTGACCTGGCTTTGGCGAGTGCAAGTGACCTGGTTTGATTTTGGTGATGGTAAATAATGATATGAAAACTAATAAATAGAGAACCAAATGGGAAGAAGGGCAGAGTTGATATTCATAAGTCGAAAGATAAGGTCGCAGCCAAGCATAGAGACAGCGGGCCTTATTCTTAAAAGAAATAAACAAAAAAATAAAGAATATCTTGAGCAAATAAGTATTTGTTTTTATTTATAAAATTTATAAAACCCTCCGGTTCTACTCTTCCCGTCCATACGGAAGCACGGTAGAAACTGAACAGAGGGTTCAAATCTGAGTCGGAAATAGAGCAAAGAGGCCTAGAATTTAATAATGCTTCAATTTGGGAAAGCAAAGTGGACAATTCCTCAAATGTCAAAATGGTGTTTCCTACTACTCGCCGGAGGTGCTGTTTGACATATTTTACCCCCGCTTCTCAAAGCCCCCCAAAATAGGGGCTATGTGGAGGAATAAACTTATACCACTCACACAAGGTTCTGGCAGCTCCTTGGAAATTGGTGCCGTTGTCCGAGTAGATGACGCTGCCCTTTCCCCTCCTAGCTATAAATCGTCTCAATGCCGCCAAAAATGCATCAGTCGACAGGTCACTGACGACTTCTAAGTGCAACGCCTCTGTCGCCATACAAACAAATAGCGCAAAGTAATCTTTCACAAACTTCGGATTCCTTCCTTTAGCTAGTTCCAGATTTATAGGTCCCGCATAGTCACAGCCGGTTCGACCGAAGGCGAAAGATGGTGACAATCTTGACGATGGCAAATTTCCTATGAGTTGTGATGAGGTGGCTTGACGTTGACGAAAGCAATCCATGCAGTCATGAACCACTTTTCTTATAAGGTTTCTGCTTCCAAGAATCCAAAAGTCTTGTCGTAGCAATGAAAAAAGCTCTGATACAATTTCAAATGAGCATCTCGAAGAATCAATCTAGAGATCGAATGACCTTTCGACAAGATTATAGGGTGTTTTAAGCTGAAAGAAACAACAGCATTTGAAATTCTTCCCCCAACACGAAGCAGCCCAACATCATCCAAAAACGGGGACAAAGATGAGAGTTTAGAGCGAATAGAGACATGTCCTTCCGTTTTTAAAGACTATTTCCTCGGCGAAATCATTTTGAGCCCATAACAGACATTTCTGCTTTGAATAAAGCAACTCTGAGGAGCACAAGAAACCTTTAACTCGTTCATCTCGAGGAAGTTTACAATTCCTGGCACGTCGAACAAAAACAGCTACAATACGAATGAATCGAGACCACGAAGAAACTCGATTTCCTAGCTTGTCGAGAAGTCCTTTTTGTGCACACAATACATTGACATCGACAGCTTGTTTTCTCATTTCAGGCACTTCTTCTAGTGCCACTCTTTCAACTGAAATCGGCCAAGAATCAAAGTCCATCGATAGCCAATCTGGACCTTCCCACCATATTCCTAACTGCAACAATTTCCTAGGCTCAACCCCTCTCGATGCACAATCAGCTGGGTTTTCCTCAGAACGAATATAGTTCCATTCGGAACGGGGAAGTACATCAAGTATTTCTGCAGTACGATTGGCAATAAACGTGTTCCATCGACGAGGAGGAGAAGAAAGCCAGGTTAACAGAATTTGTGAATCACAAAAAACAAAAGTATGGGAAGGTTTTATATCCAAAGAAAAGCGAATCAACTTTGCAAGACGACTTAACAGCAGCGCACCGCAGAGTTTAAGACGTGGAATTGTTAACTGCTTCACAGGTGAGACGCGGGTTTTAGCTGCTATAAGTTGAACCTCGATCTCTCCACTTTCAGACAAACTTCGAACATAGACAACCGCTGAATATGCTTTCTCAGATGCATCTGAAAATCCTACTATATCAAAATTCCTCGAATATAACGTAAACCTTCTCAAAATTTCAACCTTATCAAAATAGAGCAAATCCTTTCGGTAGAAAATCCATTTGTCAGCAATTTTAGATGGCAGTGGATCATCCCATCCGATCTTTGTTTCATGCACCCATAACTTCTGAAAAAGTATTTTTAGTAAAATGGTGGCAGGAGCCAGGAAACCCAGAGGATCAAAGATTTTCGAAATCTCTGACAACAGCATTCGCTTAGTGGGTGACAACGGCGATTCCTTCTCTAAAGAAATTTTGAAGGTAAAAATGTCGAGGTGAGGATTCCAATTAAGTCCAAGAACCTTTGTACAATTGTCAGAACTATTCAGATAAAGAGAAAATGTCGGTTCAGAATCCAGCCTTTTCAAAACTGGCCAACAATTGGAGCTCTATTTACTCAACTGCAAACCTACAAGAGATCATCAACATACAAAATCATGCAATATGGAATGCAATGCAATAGGAAACTGATCCGCGTAATCTAATGCAAGTTGTTTCAGAATTCAATCTCGTTTTCTGGAATACGCTCCATGTGCCCTAACTCCTGGTAAACCTTCATGAAACTACAATAATCTGAACGAAGGTTTTCCTGGCGAGAGAAGCGACGCTCCATAGCAAACAACCTAGACAATGCGCACGAGAGAAGGTTTTACAAAAATGAGCGTCTGCAAAATCACCAGAATCTAACGAATATGAATTGTGAGGAAGTTCTTTGATTTCCCAAAACGATTTAAGAAGAACATCAACATCCTGCACAATCACTACTGGCAAAGAGACAATTTCCTTCCTTTGGGTGTTACCAGTTATTACCCATCCAAAAATGGTATTATGGGCGATCAAGTTACCGTTTCTATCAGTGCGACGACCATCACGCAAAATACTCCAGTCTTTGTCAGATCCTAGCAAAACATCAATAGGACCTGGAATGTTAAAAAATTATCAAGATCAAGAGGCAACAGTGGAGTTTTCGAAGTGATTTGATTCAAAATGAAGGCTTTAACATCCATTTCATTTGAATCAAAACAAGATTTAAGATTTAGGCTAACGACACCCTGTGTGACACCAGCTTCTAGCGAAGAGATTCCAGAAATAGGAAGACGAGCGTGACGACGACAGAGATGTAACTTTTTTACCACACTTTCGGTTACAAACGAAGCTTGAGAATCTGTGTCGAGCAAAACGCGACAAAGATGTTTTGTACCAAAAATATCTGCAACTTGTACAACCACTGTGGGCTAAATACCGGAAGGACGAATTTCATTTTTTATATGATTACTAACAATCGATAAAGAGGCGGCTTGAGATGTCGAGGGTGTTTCTGCATTCAAATTAGTAGCTTCACTAACCGGCGGCGGCGGATCGAGATGCACAAGAACATGATGACGAATACGGCAATAATACGGAGCTTTTGATCGACATCTCGACGAAGAATGGTTGCCTCCTGAACAATTATACCACAGTTTTTTATCCCTGGCATAGTTACGGCGAGAGATAATAGGCAAAGCAAGAAATTTAGAACACTGCGGAAGAATATGATTTTCATTGCACATAGGGCATACAAAATTGGAGACAGCAAGGCTTTTGATATTGCTTGAAGAACTACCCGAACGCTTATTTTGTCTATTTGCACGGTTCTTGGAATCAATTGATTTAGTTGTGCATGCTTCTAAAGCATCACATCTTTTTTTCCAAAAACCCGAAAAGTTCTTTAATGGTTGAGTTTTCCGAATTGTTTATATGAAGTCTGTTTTATTGAGCAAAAGATAAATCAGCCAAGGATATCTACTCTCAGATTTCAGAGCCTTCAAACCGCGAATAACTTCATCTGATTTATCCGCTAACCGACGCAAATGTCCACTATCCGCGACAACTACCGTTGGCATTTTCAAAAAACTTTCAATATGCGCGTTAATAATGTATAACGGCTTGTTATAGCGGCGCTCAAGCTTTTCCCATGCTTGCTCATAATTCGAATCCGCTATTTCGATACCGTTCAAAAGTTTTGCGGCATCATCACTTAATAACAATTTTAAATAATGCATTTTCTGTGCATCGGTAAGTTTTTTCTTACAATCAACGCTCCTGAGGAACATGTCCCGAAACTCTGGCCATTCGCGACAATCGCCACTAAAAGGAGATATTTTGAACTTAGGCAACTCAATTTCGTTAGACTTTGCAGCTAAAGCCTAGTACGCTGCTGATGCGAAACGAAAATTTCATGTGATCTCCAAACAGACAACGAAACGCTTGCGAAAACACAACGGAAAATATCCTTGGAGAGTTTCACTAATTCCAAAAACAAAATCAAACATAAACTCAAAAAATCAGAGAAACCCATGATGTAAGAAAATGATAAACAAAAAAAAAAAAACAAATAAAACTCATTTTTCCGCACAGAATAAATAGTCTGTACAATTAATTCAGTGCGAAAAAGGAGCGGAGACTTCTCCAAATAATCTGCTTCAATTATAAATTTCGCTCTTCGAACAGCGTACTGCAAAACGAAAAGCAGAACGAAATTTTCCGTATATGATTTCGTTGTGTCATTTTTGTATGGGATTTTTCGTTTCGCATCAGCAGCGTACTAGGCATAGAGTACCTATGTTATCTAGAGAACCGACTTAAGGGGTTTCTTCTCTTTCGACCTACAAGCTGCTAGAACACTGCAATCTACTTTTTCATAAGCATGGATTAGTGGTCTCGTGCATTTTAAATGGGAGCCCATGCCAACACTTCTTTGAGCAAAAGTAGACACGCTCAGTTTGAAATATGGAGGATTATGCGCTCAGATATTCAAAATAAGAGTCCGTTAAATTCAAAAAATAAAAATTAAATTAATTTTTTGCTTTTTGATTTTTATCTTTTTGACGGATGCTTAAAAAAATCTCAAAATCATACAGTTGATAGATATTGGTTATCTAATTGTTTTGTAAAATTTTTAGATTTTTCAATTTTTTTTTAACCGAGATATAGACATACTTCTGTTGTTTTATTTATCACCTCATAACTCTTAAGTTATTGCATCCATAGGATTAGTTTTTTTTTAATTCGCATCTAGAAAAATAGACAATTAATATGATATATAATACATAACTGTACACCCTACACGACCTTCACAATAGTTAAATAGGAAACCAAAAAAATCTCGGAAAAATTGAAAAAAAATGGGGTTGTTGTTCATTGCCAACCGACGTGTTTCAGTGGGAATTGCCCAATTTTTGCTAAAATTGAAAAACACCCTATTTGCGGTCACATAAAAGCTTACATCTTTGGATCCAATGGTCGGATTTTCAAAATTTAAAATTCAAATTAAAGCCAGAATGACAGTCGAGTACCAGCTATAAACAAAATTTCAAAACCGTTAAAAATTTCTTACTAAAAAAATTTAATTAATTTTTGGAGAATAATTTTCGTCGAGCCAAACGTAACGAAGAAGAGGAATACACAAGAAAAAAAATAAAAAAAAGTTTGCTACTAAGAATATACTGGTTGGAGGGAGATAGTAATTCTAAAGACGGTGGAGTGCGTGAAACAAAACAGCATAACCTTGGCAAATTGGGTTCGCATCGGGAAAAAATTTGCTATACATATGTAAGTATGCACGTTTGTGGTAGGTATTTTTCATTCACTATTTGTTAAGGTGCCTTCATATGCTTAGTTTGGTTGGCTGATAACTTTTATTCTAATAGTCGGATCGTTAAGGTTGAGGTCTTAAAATTTAGGTTGAATATCAGGCTACATATTTTTTACAAAATCATTGCAGAGTAACATAAAAGTATGTTTACAATACAATATGTGTAAGATAGGTACAATATATTAATAATTATCATTAATCATTAATTTTGTCTATTAAGGTAGCCATTTCTTTTTCTTTCTTTTACAATCTTTAAAGCTATTGACTATAGTTAATAATCAATTGTATCTTACGCATACTGTATGTGTATTGTAAACATACTTTTATGTCACTCTGCAATGATTTTGTAAAAAATATGTAGCCTGATATTCAACCTGAATTTTTAGACAAAATTAAGGCACGAGTATGATAACCGTGGCGACAAGAAATGATAACGGTTTTTTTTAGAACACTTCAATACAAGCATTTTTTACTATGGAAGGGGGAGGGTCTATCTTCCCCTGTTTGGGCGGGAGGGGCAATTTTATGAAAAAAGTACTATAAATGATAAAAAATTCATAAAAAAAGAACGGTAATACCTACAATTTGGTATTATACCTTTTTTAAATCCAATACCTTGTTCTATTAGCCAATTTTTAAATCAAGTGAATTCTTTGCCTGGTTTTTGAAAAAATGAGTTTCAAAATCAAAATTTAGAAAAAAAAACACTAAAAAAAATTTTAAGTGTAATTTATCAAAACTTTGAGATTTTATATTATTTTTTTTTTCTCAGAATTCAATGCTCTTATTAATTCTTAATCAAAAACTGAAAACTAGATGATTGTATGTCTTCTAGTTTTCGAGAAAATTGAACATTACCAATTTGTTTTTATTTAATAAAATTTTGTTTTGCTTGAGTATTTACGTTGTTTTATTTTGATAGTAATAATAGAATATGGATATTAACTGACTGACTGATTGACTAACTGACTGACTAACCGACTGACTGACTAACTGACTGACTAACTGACTGACTAACTGACTGACTCACTGACTCACTGACTCACTGACTGACTGACTTGGACGTGGAATGCGGTGTAAGTCTACCTCCTCGTGGTGCATTCTGGGTAAAGCTAAATGACTTACTGTACTATACTTACTAGAAAGAACTCATCCCTCCCCCTCCCATAGTAAAAAAATGCTTGTATTGAACTGTTTTACAAAAACCCGTTCTCATTTCTTGGCGCCTAAGTAATCATACTCTCTCCGCACCCATGCTATACGACGACGTATAAACAGTGAAATATGTATGGGGGGGCATGCTGCCCCACTGCAACCCCCCTGCTTGGGCACACTATAGGATTTGGGGTAGGTGCAAGGTTGGGTGTATGCAAAGTTTCTTTTGCATTAAAAGAATCTGGGTTTAAAGAAATTTTAAATTTATCCTACTATTCTTAATCCATATTCAATTATTAATTAATTAAATGAAAATAGAAATTTTGGTAATGTTCAATTTTCTTGAAAACTAGAAGATATAAAATCATTTAGTTTTCAGTTTTTGATTAAGATTTATTAAGAGCATTAAATTCCGAGAAAAAAAAAATAATATAAAATCTCAAAGTTTTGATAAATTACACTAAAAAAAAATGTTTGTATGTTTTTTTTCCAAATTTTGATTTTGAAACTCATTTTTTCAAAAACTATGCAATGAATTCCCTTCATTTAAAAACTGGCTGATAGAACGAAGTATTGGCTTTAAAAAAAAGTATAATACCAAATTTTAGGTATTACCGTTATTTTTTAATGATTTTTTTTCATTTTTAGTACTTTTTTCATAAACGGGAGGAGATAGACCCCCCCCTCCCATAGTAAAAAATGCTTGTATTGAAGTGTTCTACAAAAAACCGTTATCATTTCTTGTCGCCACGGTTATCATACTCTCCCCAAAATTAATGATTAATGATAATTAATTATATATTGTATCTTACACATATTGTATTGTAAACATACTTTTGTGTTACTCTGCAATGATTTTGTAAGAAATATGTAGCCTGATATTCAACCTGAATTTTAAGACCTCAACCTTAACGATCCGACTATTAGAATAAAAGTTATTAGCCAACCAAACTAAGCATATGAAGGCACCTTAACAAATAATGAATGAAAAATACCTACCACAAACATGCATACCTACATATGTGTATCAATTTTTTTCCCGATGCGAACCCAATTTGCCAAGGTTATGGTATTTTGTTGCACACACTCCACCGTCTTTAGAATTACTATCTCCCTCCAACCAGTATATTCTTAGTAGCAAACTTTTTTTTATTTTTTTTCTTGTGTATTCCTCTTCTTCGTTACGTTTGGCTCGACGAAAATTATTCTCCAAAAATTAATTAAATTTTTTTAGTAAAAAATTTTTGACGGTTTTGAAAATTTTTGTATAGCTGGTACTCGACTATCATTCTGGCTTTAATTTGAATTTTGAAATTTGAAAATCCGACCATTGGATCCAAAGATATAAGCATTTAAATGATCGCAAATTGGGTGTTTTTCAATTTTTCAACTTTTTGAGCTACTGGCACCAATTGTTGTTGTATCAACAATTCACACGTATTCACGGACAGGGAATTTAAGAGAGTTTTCTCTCATTGAGCTAAAATAAATTTTGAGGGTGTTTCAGGCAAGGGGGGTACGAGTCGGTTCTCTAGATAATATAGGTACTCTATGGTACTAGGCTTAACTCAAAAGTGCTGAATTCCATTTTTAATATGTCTGTCTCGTTTCATCTCGTTTGGCGTCGGTTGTAATTTGTAAATTCAATTGTTGGTTTTGCTCATTGAGCGAATTGTTTTTTTTTGTGTCTATTGTGTAAAATTTGTAAAAAAAAAACCCATAAAAACAATAATGTGTTGTATAGTGATGAAATCAGGTGAGTCTTTAATCATTTTATATAAATTTGCAAGTTTACTTTGATAATTTGTGTTTTGTGTTGGTTTAATTAAATTTCCATAAGAAATATACGTGATTGTGTGTTGCCTATAAGATAAGGAATACACATTTTTGTGTGTTTCCCATAAGGAATACACGTCATGTTCGTGTGTATCACTTATCTCCATTGAGTGTTTGATATTTTTCTATTGATGCTTGTTTCTTATTCGGTATATTAGGGTGTCTCATTTTTTAGTGTGAAATTTATTATTTTGTTTAAATTTTGATTGTGGATTTTTTTTATGGTGATTCTAAGTGGACTGTAGTTTGATAAAATTAAATTAATTTGATGTGAATTTTTATCGGTTTTAACAGGGTTTTGCAATTTTTTTAGTAAAACAAAATATTTTTAATTGTTAGGTTTTTTACTAAAATGTTTTCTGTGTTTCATTAGTGTGATTTATAATTCGTTTTGATGGTTGTAATGTTGTTTGTTGATGATTAAAAGTTGATTTAAAGTTTATTCATCCTTTTTGTATTTATGACATCGCTTGTGTAAGAATTAATTTAAATTAATGTGTTTGGATGTGAGTATAATTGAAATCATTCAATGTTTAAATTTTTTAAATATTAGTTTTAAATGTAACTGAATGTGAGTGATATCGAATGAGTATATATGTATGATACTTGTTGAATGTGAGCGATATCAAATCAGTTTGTTTGTGAATGATTGTGTGTGTGTATGATTTGAGTGTGATACTTGTGATAAATGAGTGTGTGTATGTATGACTGTGTTAGTGTGTAATTTGAGTGCGATATTTGTGATAAATGAATGTTTGTATGTATGACTGTGTGTATGTAATTTGAATGTGATACTTGGGATAAATGAGTGTGGGTATGTATTATAATACTGCGTGAATAGTGATTGACTTTAAATTGATTTTTAAAAATGCAATCTTTCAAAATGTCGAATATTTTGATTTTCTGTGGGCGACATTTTATGAGTTTTTACATATGAGTGACTGATGTTGAATATTTTGATTTTCTGCGGGCAACATCAGAATTGTATGACTTTTATAAAACGATGTATGAGTGTTTTGATTAGATTTTTGAATGTTTGAATATATGAGTTTGTATGTTTTGAATTAGTGTTTTTGTTTTGAGTGAATGTTTTCTGTTGACTATGTGTTAGATATTCGTCCATGGTTAGATGGGTGCGTTTTCATCTGCAGTTTTGTTGCAGGGTAGAAGACATAGACTGCCGCTCATCTGAATAGGTTCAAACTTTTGTTCACCTAATTGTTAGCCTCTCTTCATATATATTGCAATGACACATCTTTGTTATATATGTAATGAAAGAGCATCATTATACGCTTAGTTTGAGAGACAAAATGTTGTCTTAAAGCTTACCGTTATTCTGAAACGCTAGCTAGAACAAATGTATCCGTAGAAGCGAACATATTTTTTGGCTCAACTGAATAGGTTCAACAGCAAAAACTTTAGTTTACTTCGTTTGACGTCGGTCAATTTTACTCAAAATATTGTCTGCCAATAAATTAATTGTGTTTTACCTGTTAGCGTCGAAAATAGGCCGCGGAAAATTTTTAAGCGAGGAAGAAAACGGCAAAATAAAATCATTTCGAGAATTAGGCCTAAACCAGCGATGCATCGCGAAAAAATTAACAGAAGTCAAAATAAAGTAAGCAGTTACTTGCGAAACGTCGAAAAGTATAGACAAAATATGAAATATGAAAGTTATACGGGCACATTAAGAGCCCATAGACGTGCAATCATCACAGCAGTTACCAATTCTCATGATTCCGCGTCAAAAATCAAGATAAAACCGGTGAACCATGTAGTTTGGCGACGGTAATACGGGTTTTTAAAAGTGCTAAACATTTGAAAAGAAAAACAAATCTGAAAAACCACCACTTAACGATTCCAGCAATGAAATTCGTCTTCATTTTGTAAAAAATACATGTCGTAGAAGTCTGACTAGCAACAAGTGATTTTCTCAGATGAAAAAAAATTTTATTTAAAGGGCCCCGATGGCTGTAATTATTATTTTCACGACCTTCTAAAAAAATAGGAGCATTAATAAAGCCGTTTGCATAACTGTGGAGGTAGTGTCATGGTGTGGGGAGCTATTTCCTTCTACGGAACCTTCGAACTCCAATTTCTTATATCGAGAATGAATGCAAATGCGTATAAAGGTGTGCTAAAAGAGGGCTTCCTACAGACCTGATCTGTTTGGACCAATCGTTGACATTCCAACATGATAATGCCTCTATATTAACACAGCGAAACTACATGTTACACCGTTTTTTATCTTGATTTTTGACGCGGAATCATGAGAATTGGTAACTGCTGTGATGATTGCACGTCTATGGGCTCTTAATGTGCCCGTATAACTTTCATATTTCATATTTTGTCTATACTTTTGACGTTTCGCAAGTAGCTGCTTACTTTATTTTGACTTCTGTTAATTTTTTCGCGATGCATCGCTGGTTTAGGCCTAATTCTCGAAATGATTTTATTTTGCCGTTTTTTTCCTCGCTTAAAAATTTTCCGCGGCCTATTTTCGACGCTAACAGGTAAAACACAATTAAAATTATTGGCAGACAAAATTTTGAGTAGAATTGACCGACGTCAAACGACATAAACTAAAGTTTTTGCTGTTGAACCTATTCAGTTGAGCCAAAAAATATGTTCGCTTCTACGGATACATTTGTTCTAGCTAGCATTTCAGAATAACGGTAAGCTTTAAGACCACATTTTGTCTCTCAAACTAAGCGTATAATGATGCTCTTTCATTACATATATAACAAAGATGTGTCATTGCAATATATATGAAGAGAGGCTAACAATTAGGTGAACAAAAGTTTGAACCTATTCAGATGAGCGGCAGTGTATTTTGGTAATTCTCCTGTCTGAGTTTTTACGTTGACGACATGAGTTAGCTTATCTGCACCTGGAACTAATGAAGTGATACGAGCAATACTCCATTTTGATGGTGGTAAACGCTCATCTTTCAACAAGACCAGATATTTAATTTGAGGCTGTGTTTCGGTTTTCAACCATTTTGGTCGTTGTTGAAGATGAGAAAGATATTCTCCACTCCACTGCCTCCAAAATGAATGAACGGCTATTTGTATTTTCTTCCATCTATCTAGGTGAGAAACATTTTTTACTGCTATATCTGCTTCTGGTATGAGATGTGCCGAAGTTCCTATAAGGAAGTGTGCTGAAGTGAGAATGGCGAAATCATCGAGGTTATCGGTGAGTGGACATAGAGGCCTCGAGTTTAAACAGGCTTCTATTTCTGCTAGAAGTGTGCTGAGCTCCTCAAATGTAAGGGTCTCGTTTCTGACGACCCGGTTCTAGTGAAACTTAACGGATTTCACTCGTCCTTCTTATAATCCTCCGAAGTGAGGAGAAGCTGGAGGAATGAAATTCCACTTGATACCGACATTCGTTGTAGTAGATTGATTTGTTGCATAGGTTTGGTCTTGAATCGGTAGCAGACAACACAACGGTGGATATATTTCTTTACATTTCGTTTAAGATTTAAAATCCAATATTTGCTGCGTAGAAATGCAACCATTTGTTGCAATCCACCATGGAGCGTTTTTTCGTGGGCTTCGCGAATAAGCAGTTTTGAAAAACAATGGTCTGGATTCAAAATGATTGTGCATAAAAATCTTATATATCGCCGAATCACTCGTTGTAAAACACTCAATATATATAATAAATCAATATGATAAAAGATTATTACACCCACTTTGATTTCCTTGATTAATCAGAACTTCGTTCTCAGGTACCTGGGACTCCGCAAAACACTCAAGAACGTATATATATATATATGACTGCAACAAATGACTGCACAGAACAGGACAGTTATTGCCAACGGCTCTGGAAATCAGCTATAGATAACTGCTTTGGAGAACTGCACTTGATAACAGTACTCGACAACGGCACTCGGTTAACGGCTACGTATATTTGGACAAAGGATTAAACTCCAACAATAATTTCTCCAACGATGAAATCCAATCGACGAAAAAAAATGTTTTAATTTTGTTCTATACACCATTTATTGCTAATATTGATTTTTACTCACTTTAATTGTTTCATAAACTTGTTGTTTTATTGCAGGTAATACGCTGGACAGAATTTTAATACTGGTACTTGTACGACAATCTTGCAGGTACTCCACTGGACACACAGCAAAATGCAGAACGTTGACGGCACTCGGACAAAAGGACAGCAATCCACATAAAATTCATTGCAGCTCAATTAATTTCTTTTATCACAGTTTGTATTTATTCTAATCACAGATTTATATCACAGCTCAAATGAATTATTATAAAAATCTGGCTCGAATGGGCCAAAATGTTCGACCAAAAATTTAACTTGTTTTATTTTTTAATGCAAAATCCAATAAAATGCAATGTTGAAAGTAAAAGACGTGTTACTCCTTTGATTTACAAAATGATATTGTTTTATTTCACACTTCATTCAATATAACAATTTTATTAGAAACAAAATGAAAAATTAAACATGACTCTCAAAAAACAATAAAAAGTGAAACATGAATTGCAAATTTTGAAGATGACATTAAAAGTGACAAAAAGTGACATTGACATTATTGTTGACATTATGCCTGTTTGGTAACTTTTTTTTCAACAAATTTCCCAAAAACTGAGTTTTTTTTCTATGGGTTTTGACAGCAATTTGTGAAATTTTGTGAAAATTTGTGCAAATTCGCAAGAAATTTCACGTTACCAAACAGAACAATTATAAATTCATTTCAGCTGACAGGTAGGCTTCCAGGTGCGTGATGAGATTTGCGATTTACACGCGTCATCAAACATTGTTCTAGACGCTGCAACAAAAAGATTTATTAAAGTGTCGACGAAAAAGACAAAAGTGTCTATGTAAAAGACAAATATCAAGAAGAAAAAGTTGAATAAATCAAAGCGATTTATATAGTTTATAACTATAGAATCACCACTTCAACCACAGCGAGTATTTTCGCTTTAAAGTATAAAATATTTAAGCAAATGATCTCATTCTTGATGATATCATCCAGACTTTATAATGAATAACAAGAAATATACATAAGATAAACAAATATAATATTGCGACGCGGACGAAGTCACGTACACCACGATCGGAACATAAACACCAGTCGTCTACGACGTACTGAATAAAGGAATGAATAAACAATCCTTATCTAAAAATATATTAAACAAAGAAATACTTTATCTTCTATAGCTAAAACGAAGTGTATGTTCACCACGATCGGAACATAAATACCAGTCGTCTACGACGTACTGGATAAAGGAATGAATAAACAATCCTTATCTAAAAATATATTAAATAAAGAAATACTTTATCTTCTATAGCTTAAACGAAGTAAGTGTTATGGAAATATAGAAAGTATAAATACCAGTCGTTTGTAACGTTCTGGTTAGATCTTAAGTTACTCTCACATTGATTTCATCTTAATAAAGAAACCTTTGGTATCAATCAAAGTACTATTCTTTTTTAAAAAGTGTTTTACTTAAATCACACTTAAATTTTATATACATATATATAAATATATTGACATAGTTAAAAGATATAAAGATACTTAAATACAAAAACAAAAATGGCAGCACCAGACCAGAATGTACCGCTGTTACGATTGGAAAACTTCCGACATTCTCGGGTCATCCAGATGAAGACGTCATTTCATTTATTGAATACATAGACTATGTGTATGCCTATGTGAATGCGGACAATCAACCGATTACAACTTTAATAATAAGAAATAAAATACAAGGAGCAGCGATCAACACTTCACGCAGAATTTTATTGCCAATTTGGCCAACTATAAAAGAAGCATTAATCCAGGACTTTGGAGTTCGTGAAACATAGGAACAAATTCTTCAAGATCTTCACATGATCAACACCAGCGATCTTCAACAACTTTTTGACCAGACCGAAGGAATCCTTTTAAAATTAAATAAAAAGAGTAAGTTAGAACCTAATGTTATTTATAACTCAGTTAACAACGAAAGTATTGTTATGAACAAACTGTTAAATAATTTAAATGCCAATCAAGCATCTGTCATTATTGCACAAAATATTAAAAATATAAGAGAAGCGTATACTTTTCTCATATGCATAGGAATTTAAATAAAGATTATAGACAAGGAAATTTTAATAACGTTAAGGTAAATCAGGTACATCAAAATAATAATAACAAAGGAATAGGTATACATCTCAACCAGAGACCAAATAATAATTTCTATGTAAGACATCCACCTTAACATAACTTTGGGAATAATTTTAATCATCAAAGACACAATTCTGGACAGTTTAGAAGTTATAATAACTTTAATAATAATAATAATCAGGGACGGTTAAGAAATTTTAATAATAATCAAAGACCAAACAATTCAGGACAGTATAGCAATAATTACAATAATAATAACAATAATAATAGGAATCCAAGGCCAGAACCTATGGATGTAAATAATGCAGAAATTAGACACGAAGAGGAAAATTTTACCATAGACGGGAAGAAGAAACACTTTCCATAGTAAAAGTAACACTGCATAATAAACAATTTAACATTCTAAAAGATACTGGTTCAACAAAAAGTATACTTGATGAGTCACAACTATTAGAAATTCCTAGAATTTTAATGAAGGTTCCAATAAAAATAAAATCCTTGAATTATGATAATACTATACAAAATGAAATTATAACTGAAGTACCAGTAGAATTCGATGAAGATGAGGCTACTATGGCATGGAAGTTGATGAAAATACGAAACAATAACTTAGTGGGAATAATAGGCCAAAACTTATTAAAACCTATAGGAGCAAAATTAAATTTAGGAGAAGGATTTATAGAAATAAACGAAAGGAAAATATTTTTTGAAAATTATAGTAGAGAAATTAAAGACATACAAGAAATAAACATGTTAGAGCAAGATTCAGTAAGACCTACTATACATTCGCAACATGAAGAAATTTTCCAATTAAGGATAATGCAGGAACATATTTAAGCAACAAATAATATTACAAGCAGAAAATGGATTAAATAAAAGCCCTAAATATAAAAGAATACATATTGGAATAAATGAAATACATATAGATAATTTTAACGATTTAATAATACCATTAGTAGAAAAAGTTAATACAGGAATTTATACTGAATTAACAGACAGCGAATATAATATTCTTCAGCAAAAATTGATAGAGTTATTTGGAACGAGAATAAAATTTTATAAATATGAACATTTTGCTAAAGACTTAGAGACAGAAGAAGAAGCTATTAAACAAATAAAATTGTATCATGAAAAAAGAAACAGGTCATTCAGGAATTGAAGAAAACTATAGAGGACTAAGAAAAAATATTTATTTTAAGAAATTAAAGGAATTAATTAATGACAAAATCAATAGTTGCAACATATGCAAACAATCAAAGTATGATAGACGACCAATTAAAGAAAAATTTCATTTGACAGAAACCCCAAAAGATATTAATGAGATAGTTCACTTAGATATTTATTGTATTTATAGAACAAAATACTTAACTTCAATTGATATATTTAGTAAGTTAACTACAGCTACATACGTTCCAAATGTTTCTCAAGAAACTTTAGAAGAAACTATCCTACAATTATTAGCAGCGAACGGTAAATCAAAAAGACTTGTAATGCACAATGAATTTAACTTTCCAAGAATAATAAAATTATTAGAAGACCTTGATATAGAAATACATTTTACTAAACCTAATGGCCATACAGAAAATTCAGACATTGAAGTTTTTCATAGAACATTAGCTGAAAAGGTAAGACCACTCTTGAACGGAAAAACTAACCCAAATATGCATGAAATTCGAGTAGCTGTTCACAAAGCTAATATCTTTTATAATACTTCTATACATTCCACTATTAAACAAAAACCAAATGATAAACAGAAAGGCAGTATAGATACAAATAAACTTCATCAAATACCAAACAATTCAGGACAGTATAGAAATAATTACAATAATAATAACAATAATAATAGAAATCCACTCATAATGATCAAAAACAAAGAAAAAATAATCGGTAAATTAAATACGAATAGAGAGGAATATAATGATAAAAGAACGGAAGGGTTTGTCAAAAATTCCAGAACGTACCGCTATAAAACGCTACCAAGATATAAGTATGACAAGTTTGAGAATCAACATACAAGAAACATTCAAAAAGAAAGAGTGAACAAGCATACAAACCAAGATAATTTAATCAAAGCTAGCCAAATCAATAGGAAAACTCAAAAAAAAGTTTTAGTTTAAATTCAGGCACAGATCGAAGAAGTCTAGAAAATGAAAAGTCTCGTTGTATTATTAACTATTATTTGCTTAGTAAGCAGTAAATTCATTGCAGAAGAAATATTAAATACTAACGGTTACGCGGTAATTAAGTATGATGAAGTGAACATAGTAAACAAATTTAATTCTATAATGCATATAATAAATTTAACGGAAATAAATGTATTTGTAACAAAAACAAACAAACAGTGGTTAGAATAAAAGAATTTTATAGTGAAAACGCCGGACTATATTATATTAACAACACACATAGACAGTGAACTTATTTTAATTGAAGAAGAATTAAAAAGCATTAAAGGACATAAACCCCTTACAAGAAAAACTAGAAGTCTCATAAATATAGGAGGTAGAGCATTGAACTTTCTTTTCGGAATAATGGATGACGAAGACAAAAGTGAAATAGAAAACCGATTGAAAACACTTACCGTAAATAATCATGAATTAATAATTAATAGTAATAAACAAGTTGATATTAATAACCAACTCCAACAAGAACTCCAACAAGAAATAAAAACAATAATACGATTAATTGATATGAAAATAAAAAATAATTCCGGTCTCTCAAACGAATTAAAACTAATAGAAAAAAGAATAATAATTTTAGAGTATACTAGAAGGATACACAAGCTAAGAGAAATAATTGAAAAGATACCAAATATTATTTTGGCAAGTAGATTACAAATAATGACAAATAGTTTGCTAACGGCAGAAGAAATAAATTATTATGATATTGATTTGATTAAACTGAAAAATATTAAACTTTCTGTAAGTGAATATGATAATGATCTTTTAATTTTTATAATACAAATTCCAAATAAAATTTATAATTTTGATAAATATTTTATAACTTCCATTCCTAACGAGAAAAATATTGAATTAGAAATAGAAGATGAAAACAATATAAAAATAAATGAAACTTTTTATAAATATTGTGGAAATAAAGAATTGAAACATTTAAAGCCCTATACCTATATTAATTGTATAAATAAAAACAATTGCCTTAAAAGAAAGAACGAAGAAAAGAATATTGTAAAAGAATTAAAATGGTATATTAATTGTAAAAAAATAGTGATTATAAAGTAAAAAGTTCTTGTGATGAAAGAAAAATAATTCAAATAAAAAGAAATGTATTGATTAATTTTGAAAACTGCAATATTGAAATAAATGAAAAAGACTGTGTAAACAAAAATTCCGTTGTAAATCAGCCTATAAATATTTATGTGGAAGATACATTTAATTTGACAGAAATTGAATTAAAAATAGATGACTATAATGAAACTGTTAAATTATATAATTTAGAATTCTATTATTTATGGCCCTCACTGTATTACTTCTTTTTGCTTGCTTTTCTATAACATAATATAATAATATACCGTACTTGTTTATCATGACGAACTCTGATTGTTAACTTCTTAATAAACTCAAGTTCAGTTCTCACTAGTAACTCTAACAAGCTGTTTCATTTCTAACAGGTTATGGGCCCAGGCTCGCAAGTTTTTTTTCTGTTTCTGGGTTTTCATCACAAGTTTTTTTTACCGGTTCATAATTGTTTGTTATCTAAATTTCTTTTTTAATTTCTAATTAAATCTAAAGAAAGAATGCTTTGTAATTTTTTTTTATTATGGACAACTATCTTGTTAAAATAGAAAAATTACAAAATTTAGATCAATGGGCACTGTGGAAATTTCTTACGAGGTTAATACGAGGGCAAGTAAAATTTGGGATGTGGTCACTGGAGTCTCAACACAGCCTATAGCAGCAAATGAGTTAGCTGTGTGAATGGGAAAAGATCAAAGAGCACAGAAGATGATAAGTACGGCTATTGGGCAGGAGCCGATGCTTCATATAATGAATTATGAAACGTCGGCAGAGATGTGGGCAAAATTGTAAAGTGTATATGAGCAAAAGTCTGAAACGAATGTACACTTACTACAGCAGCAGTTTTTTAATTACACTAAAGATGCTGTAACTAGCACAGCAATTAAAGGACTTGGGTGAGGCAATTACTGAAAACATGTTAATAACCAAGATTCTTATGACATTACCAGAAAGTTTCGGCCTTTTTTTTACCTCATGGAGATCTACCTCCAAAGATGAACGTAATTTAAGAAATCTTACAGCAAGGTTGTGCATGGAAGAGTCTAGGTTAGGAGTACATGGTGGAAGTGGTATGTCAGGGGCTTTAGTTGCTCGAAAGGGAGTGAATCGAAATCTTGCCAGCAGTGGGAAACGTGGAAAATGTTTCATATGTAAGAAGTACGGGCATTGGAAAAACGTTTGTCCGCAAAAAAAGGGGTAGGCACCAGGATAACAAGACTGGGGATGCTTTTGTGGGTCAAACTGTAGTTTTTGATGCAGCTGATAAAGACAGTTGGTTTTTAAACTCTGGCGCAAGTGACCACATGTGTTTTAGGATGGACTGGTTTCACGATTATCATTGCTTTGAGGAGCCTACGTTGATCGGGGTTGGTAATGGTGATATTAGCAAGACTATGGGTAAAGGCAACGTAGAGGTTGAAGCGTTTGATGGTAAATTGTGGTTAAAGAAACAAATTTCAAATGTTCTTTATGTTCCTGACATAAAACTGAATATTTTTTCGACTAACTCAACTTTAGACAAAGGGTCTCATATGATAGCTGATACAAATAAGTGTGAATTGCGTTTGAAAGATGAGATTGTTGCGATGCGCGTCGAAAACCAAACAAGCTTTTCAAATTAGTTTTTCGTGCAGTTTGTGCTTTTATATTTTTCGCAACCTCTCCAGGATGCGGGATGACCATTTTTCTGAAACAGTACACAGAATAACTCTGCCCTACCTGCTTCTTTTTGCACCTGGCAACTACCAGGCTCATGCGTAGTTTGGCACTTGACGCACCTTTATAACATGCTGCAATTCGAAGCAGCATGGCCAAATCTTTGGCATCGACGGCATTGGAACATACTAACGGGTGATTTTTTAGCTGGTTTGGTTTTGGCAACACTGGTTTTGACAGCTGACGTGTGTTTAGTACCTTGTGTCACTGTCAAACAGCTTCAGTTTGGTTTGCAATTTAACCATGGATCGTCTTACAAATGAACAACGCTTGCAAATTATTGAATTTTACTATCAAAATTCGTGCTCGGTTCGAAATGTTCATCGCGCGCTGCTTCCATTTTATGGTCGGCATTCTCGACCTTCTGAGCAGTCTATTCGGAAGATTGTGACCAAATTTCGCACCAAATTTACTTTGTTGGACATTAAACCACCAACACGTTTACGTATTGTGCGTAGTGAAGAAAATATTGCGGCCGTATCAGCTAGTGTGACAGAAGACCGCGAAATGTCGATTCGGCGCCGTTCCCAGCAGTTAGGCCTTTGTTACAGCACTACGTGGAAAATTTTGCGGAAGGATTTGGGCGTAAAGCCTTTTAAGATACAGCTGGTGCAAGAACTAAAGCCAGCCGACCTACCACAACGCCGAATTTTTGGTGAATGGGCTCTTGGAAAGCTGGCCGAGGATCCGCTTTTTTATCGAAAAATTGTGTTCAGCGATGAGGCTCATTTTTGGTTTAATGGGTACGTAAATAAGCACAATTGCCGCATTTGGAGTGAAGATCAGCCAGAAGCATTGCAACAGCTACCAATGCATCCCGAAAAAGCCACTGTTTGGTGCGGTTTATGGGCCGGCGGCATTATTGGGCCATATTTCTTCAAAGATGATGCGAATCGCAGCGTTACTGTCAATGGTGAACGCTACCGAGCGATGATAACAAACTTTTTTTTACCCGAAATGGAAGTTCTTGACTTGCATGATATGTGGTTTCAACAAGACGGTGCCACATGCCACACAGCACGCGAAACAATGGCGCAATTGCGAGGCGAGTTTGGTGAATAGTTAATTTCACGTTTCGGGCCGGTCAATTGGCCGCCTAGATCGTGCGATTTGACACCATTAGACTATTTTTTGTGGGGGTATGTCAAGGCTAATGTCAATAGGGACAAGCCCGCTTCGATTGACGCACTGGAAGCCAACATCCATGCATTCATTCGTGAGATACCGGCCGATATGTGTGAAAGAGTATGCCAAAACTGGACTCAGCGGATGGGCTACCTGAGACGCAGCCGCGGTCAACATTTGCATGAAATTATCTTTAAACATTAAATTGCAAGGTTCAAACTATCGATTCAAATAAATATTTCATTCATTTTTTCGAATTTTTTGTGTTTTTTTTTTTAAAAAAGTTCTAAACCTCTTAAAAAATCACCCGTTATTTAACAAATTAATTTTATTAACAATGTACCTCTTTAAGTGCCTTATGTTTCTTATGTTTTGGGAGTTACTATCTGGAGATAGCTGTACCGCTATAAAAGGTAGAGTTCGCTTAAGACTGATTGAACGCGCCGTAACATACCTGTCCTGAATGCTTTTTCAAACTTTATATCTTTAAGTTCTAGGCCCTGTAGTTCTTGAAGCTTTCACTAAGACCTTTAAGCAAAAACGTCTGCAACTTTTCATCCTTATCAGTATAGGTGAAAAAGTCTGATTTTGTCTTCTTGAGGAGGCTTTTAACTTTATTGCAGTCGCTTTTGTTGTTAATAGTCACAGATATTTTATCTTTGTTTAATTTCTTAATAGTAAAATTATCACTACCAATATTGTCTACTAAGAACTTACTAATGTTACGGCTGTCCTCTTTGAGTATTTGTATCGGTGGTGCTTTTTTTTTTTTTACTCCACTGTTGTTTTACATTTGTGTTTTTTTGCTCTGTGTTGTTGTTCTTGTTATTGTCTTTGGATGGTCTTGTTGTCATCTTCATCTCGGTTGCTGCTTTAATTTTTTTTTCGTTCGCCTTTTTCATCTCGTTGACCAGTGCACTTGTGCCTGGTAATGATTCATTATCGTCATCATCTTGTGCGTGGGCCTCCATCGGCTGTGTAACGTTGTCTGGTAGCAAGTTATAGGTGTTGTTGTTCTTTGCTATTGCATTGACATTTTTTTCGTTCATATTTTTTTTTGGAGTGGTGTAAGTATCATCCTTATCGGTGTTTTTGCTAATGCATTGAGCCAGCTTTTTTTTTAATTCTTCCATCTCTCTTTGGAAGCTTTTCATAGACATTATGACGCTGATAGACATTTCTTTTGTGATGACCGTCCCCTCCACCATGCCTCTTCCTGTGCGGAAGACATGGTTTTGGTCGTTCAATGAGTTTTTCTTCGGTTTTGTTGATAATAAGTACTGTTTTAATGTAACAATTATTCAATATTTTTAAGAAAAATAATGATTTAACATTAATTTCGTTTTGAATATGTTTGATTTTTGCTTCTTTTTTTTTAGTATTTATTGTTTGGTTTAGACTTTTTATTTCAGATTTCACTCACGCTCGTTTGGGTGACTTTCCGTGGCCGTAGCTGAGAGCCGAATCCACCTTTTGAGCTATGGTTTGAAAAGATCCCTGATATATCACCATAGAAAATTTTTGGTGTCGATGCATATGTTCACATACCTGTAGAGAAAAGGCGGAAGCTTCAAGCTAAGGCAGCAAAAGATACCAAGGGGTTTCGAATATGGTTGCCCTCGTACAAGAAGGTTGAAGTGTCGAGAGACGTTGTTTTTAAAGAGCCTAGATGTGAAGAAATCATGCTGAGGCTGAATGAGGATAAGTGTCCCAGTTCAAATGAAGTTGAGAAAAAGGATCCTGAAAAATCCGAAGTCGCAGGTAGAGATTCGCAGGTAGAATTCGCAAACGAACTGAAGGGTGAGGTACAAGCCGAGGTTTTCACTCAGCAATACGGTATTGACTACGAGGAAACTTTTAGTCCTGTCGTTAAGTTTACGTCAATTCGTATGATAATTGCTTTCTGTGCAGCGGAAGGTTTGAAGTTGAGGCAGTTTGAGTCAAAACTGCATTCCTTTATTTATGGGGAGTTATCTGAGGATATCTTTATGTGCCAGCCTAAAGGATATGACGACGGCACTGATAACGTCTACAAATTGAAAAAGAGCTTCTATGGCTCAAAGCAAGCGTCCAGATGCTGGAATAGACGTTTTTCTGTTTTTTTGAAAACGTTTTCTTTCAAAATCAGTGAAGCAGATTCTTGTGTATTTATTGGAAAGACAAATAATAGAAAAGTTATTCTAGCTCTGTACACTGATGATGGACTTGTAGCTGCTGAAGATGAAAAGGACCTTGACGAGCTTATTCATCACCTTCAACATGAATTTGAGGTCAAATCTCACACGGCTGACTACTATATAGGACAAGGCACTATATAATCAAGGCACTCGTAAATGGAAGCATACAACTCAAGCAAACATCGTACGCCAACAGAATATTAGAGAAGTTTGGTTTTGGTTTCTCAAAGTCGGTGACAACACCTGCTGATTTAATTAAAGCTAGTTCTGATTTGGTTGACGCGAATTCAAAGTTCCCATATAGAGAGGCAGTAGGATGTTTGATGTATTTATCTGTTGGAACAAGACCTGATATTGCCTATGCTGTTAGTTTTGTGAGCAGATTTTTGGAAAATCCTAAAGGAATTCACGTTCTTGCTGTAGAAAGGATCTTCAAATATATTCGAGGGACACTTGATTATGGTTTGATATATAAAAAAACTAATCCATTTATACCGTGTTTTACAACCGCCGCTTTCGCTGGCGACGTAAATTCAAGGGCATCAACAAGTGGATATGTGTTGATGATGTGTAACGCTGCGATTTCTTGGTGTTCACAACGGCAAAAATGTGTTGCCCTTTCAACAACCGAGTCGGAATATGTTGCTGCTGCGGAAGGTGTCAAGGAATTAATTTGGGTTCAAAGGTTGTTCAAAGAACTCATGTCTGTAGAAACAAATCGACCGTCTCTCAATATGGTTAACCAAAGCGCGGTCAAACTTATAAAGAATCCGGAGTTCCACAAGCGCATCAAGCGATGTGAAGTACCATTTTATACGACAAAAATTTGAGGAAGGCCTTTTCACACTACAGTACGTGAGAAGTGATGAGCAGCTTGCAGATATTTTAACTAAGCCTTTGCTTAAAAGAAGTATTGAATTTTTAAGAGAAAAGTTGTGCATTTGTAAAGAAATTTGAATGAAATGTATATTAAAGTTTATATTTAATAGAATTATAAAGAAGTGGAAGTGTTGAATTATATAATTTAGAATTCTATTATTTATGGTGAGGTTATTACTTTTTTTGCTTGCTTTTCTATAACATAACATAATAATATAGCGTACTTGTTTATCATGACGAACTCTGATTGTTATCTTCTTAATAAACTCAAGTTCAGTTCTCACTAGTTACTTTAACAAACTGTTTCATTTATAACAGAAACAAGAATTGAAAATATTAAAGCAATAATAGAAAATGTCTCAGACCGATCATACATTCATTTTAGTGTAATTGGATTTGTAATTGTTATAATTTGTGCTATATTTATTGTTTTATATACCAAATTGTTCCAGGAGAAACAAAAGTCAAAGGGGGGAGGAGTTATAGAATTGCTTCCCAATCCACATTACAATAAAACCATACCAAGCGTATTCCATATCGCTTAATAAGAATCACTTTAAAACAAAATGCCCACCAAGCATATTTGGTTAAATACAATTCATATGAACCGACACCGCGCACCGACACCGAAATTCGCGCACTTTCACACGAAACTGAACGGAATTTCATGTCGCGACAAAGTTTGTCAGATTATCAATTTTGTCGCACAGAGCCGCACCACGCGATTATAGCTCATACAATTTTTTACAAATAAGTCGTGAAGTTCAGTTTCTAAATCTAAGTACAGACGATTGTCAGACTAGTCTGACAATAGCTAACAATTAGCTGACAATTGACATATTTCTTAGAATGAAAAATTGTCCGTTCACACGGTTGGTAGATTTCTTCCCAATTTGATTGTCAGTTATTTTTTTATCTCTCTTTAACCAAATCATTGACATTTCGAACAATGAAGAAATTCTCAGCAATTGTAAGATGTTTTCAATGAAAACATCTGACAATTACCGATCAGTCTGACAATGTCCTAATCGACTGACAATGAAAAAAATTGTGTGTTCAGACGATTGTAAGATACCTGACAATTTTTTGTCAGATTTTCGTCTTACAATGACGTTTCTGGCAATATTTTCAGACAAAATTATGCGTTCAGACGATTGTAAGACATTTAGAACAGTTTTTTCACTGACAGATCTGACAATATTGTAAGATCTGACAATCGTCTGTACTTAGCTTAACCTTCACTCTCACTTATCGCAAATCACCTTACACCATGCCACCCCAGGATTTTCAAATCCATTTTCAACACACACACACTTCATTAAAAAATTAGTTCTTACTTTGACGGGTAGATGGCAGTTATAATTTGCAAATGGCGGTAATAATGTAAAGAAAAAAAAAGTGTGAGTGCCGGAACTCACGGTTAAGATGTGTAAGCATACGTAACGTAACGTATATCACAATCAAACAATCAAAGAATCACAATTCACCCTACCGCCAGTATAGATGTTTACACATCAAAAACTAAGTCCCCTTTCAAACTCAGTTTCCAGCAACTTTCACTTTTTAGGAGAGAAGGGCACCAAGTAAGAGGAATGAACGGTCTGCGATTGGTGGGAATTGGAAATTAAAAGAAAACGTCAAAAAATCTCCAGCAACTTGTTTCCTTGGACTGCTTTTAGACGATTGCGATTTTTAAGTGGAGTTTCTCTTTTAGTCTTCTTTCGGTTGCAAGGATGCTTTTAAATGCTGCGATTTTTAATGGTTGTAATTTTTGTTAAATGAAAAGGAAACATATCTGCACACTCTTCACTCCGCTTATGTCTCAAAAAACACGAAAAGGCACAAAGAAGAAAGGGCGATAACTCTGCAATTTTTTCAACCTCAGCAATTTTGTCTACCCACACCACACACGTCCCCCGCCTAGTTTCTTAAAAATCGCAAGGTGTGATTGCATCGTTTAAAAACAGTCTTGTGTGAAAGGGGACTAGACTAGAGATGGGCAATCGGTAAGTAATGGGTATATTATAACAATAATATGTTGTCGATGTGATCAATTCTTTTATTTTCATGCTATGATCTATATCAGATATATGAACAAAAAATACAGCTAATTTGTGTGTAACTATTTATTTGCATGTTTATCTAAAAATATGGATTGTTTAAATAACTACAAGTAATGCCGGCTGTTCACAAGTCGATTTTTAACATTAGAAATGTTTAAGCGAAGGCATATAAGTTGTTCTGTATTTTTTAAGCTAGTCTTTAGCTACCTATGTGGAAATGAATGATTTTAGTATGGGTATGTACCTAGGTGCAATTTCGTATGTTTTAAGCAATTTCATCTAATTCGTAAAATTTTTGTTATAATGATATTTTTTACAATCTTATTTATGGAAATATGTATGTCGAAATTGTATTGCAAAAAAAAAACAAAAATTTACTTTATTCACGGGATTTGAACCTGTGTCTACTGACAACTCAACCGGCCTACCTAATTGAATATTTGTTGGTTTAAAGTTATTCAAGAGTTACTTGTAGTATGTCACTAGTCCGTCGTTTAAAATTTTAATTATTGATTTATTAATTAGTGGGGGGTTTATAAGTTTAAATGTTGGCTCAGCGAATTAAATTACGAGATTAGCAATTATTTAAGCCTGTTTCCATTATAAAATGTTAATTGGTTACATACATCGCCCGACATTTTTTTTTTACGAAAATCGAAAGTTCGCCGGCTGACTTCGACGTAGTGGATTGAAGGAGCATTTTTTACAAATTTATCATCCACATTTGGTCCGTTCGCTTACGCGCCAGAAACTACCTAAAACTACCATTTTTACCAGATTTAGTCCGAAGGCGTTCGCGTACGCAAATTTTGGGTAGTTTCTGGCAGGAGAGAGCGCTCATGAGAGAGAAAATAATTTCTCCTTCAAAAACTGGTAAGTGCTGTGTTGTGTCAGAAGCCAGTTTGAAAGACAAAGAACAACAACAAAATTTCAAAATGGCTGTTGTTTACTTATCGTTTTAGTTTAGTAAAAGTGTAGTTTTTAATTCGTTCATTTACAAAAATGAATTATTTTAATAAAAGAAGTGACTTTTGATAAAAAAAATTAATAAATTATTTAAGAAACTTTGTCTGTGAAGTGTACCTACTTTAATTCAGTGTTAATTTTAATTTGCTCATCATCAAATTTAATAAAGAAATATGAAATTATAATGAAAACTTCAATATTGTTGCTTTGTTTACTTTTTTACTTTTGTTTACTTTTTGTTGACGTTTAAAAACTGGCAAATATTTTGGTTTAAGGGGTTCGTGTATTTTCGGACAGTTTCGCTTCTCTTTGAGAGAATTTCACCCCCACTCTTCCAAATTTGACAGTTTGCCAGATTTAGTCCGAGAAGTACACGAACAAACTTATTGGGTCATATTCATAGTCACTGTTTAAGTTGTTTCTAAAAAAATACTGAGTTTATCCGATCTAATTTACATTGGGTAAACTCCAGGCTAAGATAAACTGGGGTCTTAAAACGACTATGAATATGCGCCATTATGTCCGTTCGCTTACGCGTCAGAAACTACCCACCTACTACCATTTTTTACCAGATTTAGTCCGAAGATGTTCGCGTACGCAAATTTTGGGTAGTTTCTGGCAGGAGAGAGCGCTCATGAGAGAGAAAATAATTTCTCCTTCAAAAACTGGTAAGTGCTGTGTTGTGTCAGAAGCCAGTTTGAAAGACAAAGAACAACAACAAAATTTCAAAATGGCTGTTGTTTACTTATCGTTTTAGTTTAGTAAAAGAGTAGTTTTTAATTCGTTCATTTACAAAAATGAATTATTTTAATAAAAGAAGTGACTTTTGATAAAAAAAATTAATAAATTATTTAAGAAACTTTGTCTGTGAAGTGTACCTACTTTAATTCAGTGTTAATTTTAATTTGCTCATCATCAAATTTAATAAAGAAATATGAAATTATAATGAAAACTTCAATATTGTTGCTTTGTTTACTTTTTTACTTTTGTTTACTTTTTGTTGACGTTTAAAAACTGGCAAATATTTTGGTTTAAGGGGTTCGTGTATTTTCGGACAGTTTCGCTTCTCTTTGAGAGAATTTCACCCCCACTCTTCCAAATTTGACAGTTTGCCAGATTTAGTCCGAGAAGTACACGAACAAACTTATTGGGTCATATTCATAGTCACTGTTTAAGTTGTTTCTAAAAAAATACTGAGTTTATCCTATCTAATTTACATTGGGTAAACTCCAGGCTAAGATAAACTGGGGTCTTAAAACGACTATGAATATGCGCCATTATGTCCGTTCGCTTACGCGTCAGAAACTACCCACCTACTATCATTTTTTACCAGATTTAGTCCGAAGATGTTCGCGTACGCAAATTTTGGGTAGTTTCTGGCAGGAGAGAGCGCTCATGAGATAGAAAATAATTTCCCCTTCTTGCCAGTTTTTACCCGAGAAATTTCTTCGGGCAAAAACTGGTAAGTGCTCTGTTGACTGTTGTGTCAGAAGCCAGTTTGAAAGACAAAGAATAACAACAAAATTACAAAATGGCTGTTGTTTACTTTTTGTTTTATTTTAGTAAAAGTGTAGTTTTTGATTCGTTCATTTACAAAAATTAATTATTTTAATAAAAGAAGTGACTTTTTGATAAACAAAATAATAAATTATTTAAGAAACTATGTTTGTGAAGTGTACCTACTTTAATTCAGTGTTTTTTTTTTAATTATTTCTTATGTAGTTCTGATTTCTTCATAGAATTCGGGATAAATAAAAAAAAAAAATTACGTGATGTTCCTGTTAAGTGTCGTTTTTCCATTTGTAAATACTTACAACGTTAATTTTAATTTCCTCATCATCAAATTTAATAAAGAATATGAAATTATAATGTAAATTTAAATATTGTTGCTTTGTTTACTTTTTGTTGACGTTTAGAAACTGGCAAATATTTTGGTTTAAGGCGTTCGTGTATTTCGGACAGTTTCGCTTCTCTTTGAGAGAATTTCAACCCCACTCTTCTAAATTTGACAGTTTGCCAGATTTAGTCCGAGAAGTACACGAATAAACTTAATATTAGGTGTGTTTTATTCATTGCTGCATAGCCAGCGCAGCAAAATTTCCCTTGGCAAACAAAAACAATTTGATTGCTGGCGAAAAAGAAGTCAGTAAAAATAAAGATGGCTGTGCTGGCGATAGAGCTTTCAATTATTGAAATGAACGTATAGAGTGAGCTTTCGTTTTATTCAGACTTGTGCTGCGTTGGCTATTCAGCAATGAATAAAACACACCTATTAGTAACAACATTAGCAACAGTTGAATCACCAACATTGTTAGCAATACAGCAGCCAGATCGCACGACGCCCACAGTACCCTTAATTTTATTAGCATTATTTATGCCAACATTTGCAATAGAAGAAGTAGCATCATTTATAGCAACAAAAGATGTCAAATCATCAGCAACATTAGAAACACCAGCATTCGCAACAACCTCAGCACCACTGATCTCTATAATATACTGGATAGCGTATCCATACAAGAAACTTGACTCCATTTGAAGAACTGTTATAGTGGAGCTGCCTACTTTTTTGTATAACAGTTTAACTTTATAACATACCAAAAGTGACGAAGTCAAACGTCAAAGAAGTGGAAAATGTGAAACGTTTTTTCAGTTTGTTGAAATTTCATTAAAAAAATAAATTCGGGGAGAAAAAAACATTATTATTGAAAATTTTTCTATTTTTAAATCTTAAATACATCTTCGCAAAGGTATTATCTTCAATTAATGCCTCATTTGTTAGTTGTGAGTACGTCGCGTCGGCTAATTCATTCGTATTTTTGTCTTGTGAGTTCAGGTGGTGGTGGCAGTAATAATTGCAATGGCCATAATAAAATGACACATAATTTTTATTCTACGGATGTGCATCCGCAACTCCAGAAAACAATCAGTGATGTTTGTTCACAAACGCATTTCAACGCATCTTAACCAAACCCATCTACAGGTAAGTTACAAGTCCCAACATCGGTTACCACTGGCTCGTTATTGAAGAACCATTAAAACCAAGTCTAAAATACAACGACATTATACTTTTTTTGGATAGTTACATCAATAAACTAAGTTGTAAAAGAAAATTTCGTGAAAGAAAATCAACTCGGCATGAGGCGAACATTTTAGAAGCCTCAAATAAAGTGATGCGCTGGAATTCATAAACATAGCCATCGATCAAAAATAGAGTTGTTTGTCACCAAAAGACGAATTTACAAACATGCGGGTAGTCCAGTGGAAACGCACATTTAGCTGGATGAACACACAAAACTTAGACACTGCAGATATGTGAGTACAAAACAAGGTGGCGTTTGTATTTGGTTTTGATGATAAATGTGTTTTTAAGGTACATCAACTCCAAGTGCGCTAAAAACATGTGGAAATTCAATGTATGTGGTTCAGAATGTGCATTGGGTTATCAGCGTCTGGGAAATGGGGTGACTCTCTGAAGAAATGTCACGAGTTCGAGTCTCCGCAGTTGCCGAATTGATCGCCGAAAAGCTCGAACGTCAACACGATCCACTTGAATAGGCCGATTTACTTACACCTTACAACTGTTAGCCAAACATCGCATTGAAACTCAATTCACTTGAGTCGAACAAGGATTTCCAAAAATTTCCATATAATTTCCTGCATTTTTCACTTTTAAAGCAAATACCGAAATAACTTTTATATGGACATTTTTTTAAATCTTTTTTTCGATTTAAAAATGGTTTTCAGGAACACTTAGGGAACTTAAAACGAAACTTAGAACCATTCCAACCATCCTTATAAACTTAATAGTTTTGAAACGACAGCGTGGTTTATCTACGAATTTCAAGAAATTTCTTAAAAGTAATAGAAATTTCCTGAAATTGGTAGATAAACAACGTTGTCATTTCCAAACTACTTGCTTCATTTGGATTATTAGAACGTTTTTGAGTTTGAATTGAAGTCCTCTAAGTGTTTCTAAAAACCATTTTCAAATCGAACAAAGATTTTAAAAATTTCCATATAAAAGTAATTTCCTACATTTTTCAGTTTTAAAGCAAAGGCGGAATTACTTTTATATGGAAATTTTTTGAAATCTTTTTTCGATTTGAAAATGGTTTTCAGAAACACTTAGGGAACTTAAAACGATACTTAGAACCATTCCAACCATTCTTATAAACATAATTGTTTTGAAACGACAGCGTGGTTTATCTACGAATTTCAAGAAATTTCTTAAAAGTAACAGAAATTTCCTGAAATTGGTAGATAAACAACGTTGTCATTTCCAAACTACTTGCTTCATTTGGATTATTGGAACGGTTTTGAGTTTGAATTGAAGTCCTCTAAGTGTTTCTAAAACCCATTTTCAAATCGAACAGAGATTTCAAAAAATTCCATATAAAAGTAACTTCTGAAAAATTGAATTAATCTCCTTTTTAACCACGATTTAAAAAAGACACTTTTTTAAGCTTAAATCATTTAAGAGCAACTTATATGAAATCTTTGTTTTTTAATGCCTATAATGCACTTTCTATATTTAGGAACTCAACAAATGCAACTTTCAAAACGAGTATAAAAAATTTGTTAAAAAAGAATCACCATTAAAAAAAATTTACTTTTGGGACTCGCATATATGAACTTGTATGCGTATTTTAAGAGTGCTTTTTCTCATTAAAACTCTTGAGTAAAAGATTTCAAAGTTTCTTTTAACAGCATTAAATGTTGATTCCAAAAAGGTATCATTTATCTCTGTACGATTTACCATTGGCTAGATACACTCTAAAAGCTTTTTCAATTTTCTTAATTTTTGCCATCATGAAGAAAAACCAAAAACCTTTTGGAATGTATCTGACCAACTGTAAGCCGTACAGTGATGGTTGATACTTTTTTGGAATAAGCAATAACTGATTCTCTTAAAACGAGTATCAAAATTTGTTGAAAAAGAATCACCCTTAAAAAAAGTTTATAGGTAAATGTAAAAGTATTTTCGTGAAATTTTTTTTAGAGAAATCCAAGAAAATGCAATATTGGGAAATCATCGGATATCAAAAATGTGGACAGGAGTACCGGCATCGGACACCAACGTTGTCAGATTTAGCTCCAGCAGTAGTCACATTATACATATACATATTTCGAATATTCCACTGCGAAAGCGACTCACAAAAAGCACTTCTTACACCATGCTACTGTTCACATCCATCAGCATCCATCAGCCATCAGCAAATGGCTGACCGCTTCTGAAACAAACTCCTGTGAATTATGCAAATTCCCGTTCATAATGCACACAAAAATAAAGCAACTGGTAGTGTGTCTAGCATAACAGGTGCAATAGCTATCGGTCCACTGCAATCCTGCACTGACATCTTCGAGAGTGCCATCAAAAAAGAAACAAAGACATGCACTGTTTCCTCCTGGTAGTGATGTTGCAAATCCCAGAAGCAAGCTCCGTTTCTCTAGGCACCATCGAAGATGGCTGCGGTCCGATAAGTGTGCGAGAAAGAGATTAGAACAGCAACAGCACCGTCAACAGAAACAGCGGCTACCATGAATTAAGAACCAACGTCTGTTTTTATTTGCTTAAAAATAAGAAACATACTATTATTATTTTTATAAACAGGAGTTAATGTCATCAATACACTTTTACATTTCTTAAAAATATAATAAAACTTTCTATTTTAAATGGCTTAATTTATTCTAATAAGTAGTTTGAAAATCTCAGCTATCAGTTTTATTTTGTTTTCACAGATAAAATTCTTACGTCAAAATGTTTTTTTTTGTGCTCGGAAGATGTCAAAAAGTGGAGCTGCCTTCCCAATGCCATCTTCAATTGGAGTCAAAAAAACTGTTATACTTTGCAGGGAATACACTATCCAGTGTATTATAGAGATCAGTGCTCAGCACCAGTTACATAGAGTACCTATGTATATTATCTAGAGAACCGACTCGTACCCCCCTTGCCTGAAACACCCTCAAATTTTATTTTAGCTCAATGAGAGAAAACTCTCTTAAATTCCCTGTCCGTGAATACGTGTGAATTGTTGATACAACAACAATTGGTGCCATTAGCTCAAAAAGTTGTAAAATTGAAAAACACCCGATTTGCGATCATTTAAATGCTTATATCTTTGGATCCAATGGTCGGATTTTCAAAATTTAAAATTCAAATTAAAGCCAGAATGACAGTCAAGTACCAGCTATAAAATTTTCAAAACCGTTAAAAATTTCTTACTAAAAAAATTTAATTAATTTTTGGAGAATAATTTTCGTCAAGGCAAACGTAACGAAGAAGAGAAATACACAAGAAAAAAAATATAAAAAAAAGTTTGCTACTAAGAATATACTGGTTGGAGGGAGATAGTCGGCCTTATCACATGCCCCGTCGTAATAGATTCGTACTACGAATCCCGAAAAAAAGTATTAAACCTGCCGTTGTAACGGAAATATTTCCAAACCAATTCAGAGGTCTTGAAAAGTGATATCGATAGCCCACAAAATCGTGGCAATATATTTCTTACGACGACGATGCTATGACACTTTTTTCAAGATTCGTAGTACGAATCTATTACGACGGGGCCTGTGATAAGGCCGAGTAATTCTAAAGACGATGGAGTGTGTGCAACAAAACAGCATAACCTTGGCAAATTGGGTTCACATCGGGAAAAAAATTTGCTATATTTATGTAGGTATGCACGTTTGTGGTAGGTATTTTTCATTCATAATTTGTTAAGGTGCCTTCATATGCTTAGTTTGGTTGGCTGATAACTTTTATTCTAATAGTCGGATCGTTAAGGTCGAGGTCTTAAAATTCAGGTTGAATATCAGGCTACATTTTTTTTACAAAATCATTACAGAGTAACATAAAAGTATGTTTACAATACAATATGTGTAAGATACAATATATAAGTAATTATCATTAATCATTAGGGGTATTCCCGATCCGATGCAAACTGGTATTGCATCATTGCAAAAGTGCAAAGTTTTTTTTTACAATGGGGTTAGGGTATAGCAATTTTACACTTTTGCATTTTTGCAATGATACAAGACCAGTTGCATCGGATCGGGAATACCCCTATTAATTTTGTCTAAAAATTCAGGTTGAATATCAGGCTACATATTTTTTACAAAATCATTGCAGAGTGACATAAAAGTATGTTTACAATACATACAGTATGTGTAAGATACAAAAGATTATTAACTATAAGCAACAGCTTCAAAGATTGTAAAGATTGTAAAAGAAAGAAATTTGAGGGTGTTTTAGGCAAGGGGGGTACGAGTCGGTTCTCTAGATAATAAAGGTACTCTGTTGACATTACGATGATAGCGAAGTCGAAAAAAGTGGGTCTCGCAATTCTGTCCGTCTGTCTGTCCCTTCGGCTGCAGCCTAAACGGGTCGGTCGATTTTCTTCAAAGTTGGTGCCTAGCGTTTTTTTGGGCATTATCCCCAACCGTTTTTTTCTTTTTTTTTAAGACCAAAAACAACGGTACCTGCCATACAAATTTTTTTACTAAAAAATGAAAATCTTATTTTTCCCAACAACTTCAAAAAAAAATTCAGTAATTTCATTTTGTAAACAAAAAATGGTTAGAAATGGTACCTCCCATTACCCATAGAACAATTTTTCTGATTTTCGATTTTTTCAAAAACAGTTGAACTGATATTCACCATATTTTTGGGAGAATGTTTGAAAAAGTTTAGTGTACCAAAATTTTCGACTATCTCATTATCAGTTGAACTGATAATAATTTTAATTTTTGCACAAAAGATTGTTTGAATCTAATGTTCTAATAATATTGCATGCCCAAATTTTCAAAAAAATAAATTATTGATTTTTTAAAAAAATTTCAAAATTATTTTTTGAAAATTCTATATTTTGAAAATGGATAACTGATATTTTTTTTTAATTACATTTTTAACTCCGCATTAATAAAAGCTAAAAAATTGCGTACAAATTTTTTTTTTATTAATTCTTTCAAAATTTTATATAGGTATACAAAATTATTTTTTTAAAAAACCGCTCCAACGATTTTCAATTTTTGTTCTCATAAATTTAGATTTCCTTAAGAAATCCGATGATGTACATCGCATTGGTGTCAAAACAATTTCAGAGGTTGTTTAATCAATTTATGTCTAATTACTGTTTAAACCTTTATAAAACCTAATAATATAAAATAATATAATATAATGTGCAGTGCCTATCCTAAGGGCACAGATAGTCATTGATCAATTTATTTATTATATATAAATGTTATGAAAGCTTTCTTACTAATATAAGTAAATAATGTTTAAACTCTCTCCTAAGAGTTGAACGGTTCTTTTGTATGCCTATATTTATCAACAGCACATTGCAACTGTGCAAACTGCATAGAATGTTCATACATACATAATACACATAGCTTTATCCAATCATCTATTGCAGCCTTCTGATTTTGAGCGGGCATTCAAGTTTCGACTGTCCACTTAAGCGGTTTGATTATCAAATAAAAATTAATTAAAATTGAATTCTAAAAGTAAAATAATTCTTTTCTTTTTTTTTTGTAACTTAAGAAAACTCTCCTACATAAATTTGGTGCCGAAACCCGGGATAAAGTATAAAATTGTAAATCTTAATATAATCAAACATTGTTGCAAATTACGAAATTAATACATTTTTTTTTGATATAACTGCTTTGAGTGATCGGAACAGTGAATTTGAATTTTGTCGCCATATATGTATGTATGCTTTTTTATACAATTTATTCTCTAAATGAAATAAGAGTTACGTACAAAAATGGAAAGCCTGGCCAATACTATTGAACATCAGCGCAGATTACTTAAGCAGCTTCAACAATTAATCCAGAATTTTGACCGTAAGCCAAAGGATGAAAAAACACGTGGTCTTGCGAAAAGTTATGTTGAAGAAATAGATACCATTTGCAAGGAGTTCAAAGAGAACCATGATGCTCTTTGTCTATATGTAGATGATAATGCTTTGCAACAAAATAATATACCATATTTAAAAGATGATGTTTTCTACGCGTTCAAAGACCTTTATTTAACATTCAAAGGTAAATTACTAGAATTTTCGAGTGATCTTCAGTCTGTAAACTCGCCACCTACTCACACGAGTACATTTAATGTTCCATCGAACTTTCATAACGAAAGCGTTAATACAGACGCACGTCTGCCTAAAATTCAACTTCCATCATTTTCTGGTGACTACTTGTCTTGGATTTATTACAAAGACATGTTTCTATCCTTAGTGCACAATAAACAAAGCCTTTCTAATGTGCAAAAGTATTATTTCTTAAAAGGCTCGTGTCAGGGAACGCCACAAGATATCGTTAACGAGTACCCAGCTTCAGATGGTAGCTATGAACTTGCTTTGAGAGCTTCTACTGAAATTCCCTCAATGAAAGATCTACTTGCTTTTCTCGAAACCACTTTTCGTGCACTGGAATCTGTTGATAATGTTAATTCTGCAAATTCTGAGTCATTTGCCTCTTCTGAAAAGACTAAAAAAACATATTTAAACACCAGAAGACCTTTCTTTCGAAACGTTCACCTAACTGCTGTCAATGATGACTTTAACTGCCCATGCTGCGAAAAAAGACACTTGCTCTATAAATGTTTCAAATTTGCTGCTCTACCATCTGCTGCCAGGCGTGATTTAATTACATCTAAAGGTATTTGTCAAAATTGTCTTAATTCTGGGCACTCTCATGCCGATTGCCGCCTAAGCTCGCGCTGCCATGTATGCCAAGAGCCACATCATACTATAGTGCACAATGACTTTTCGAGCAATTCCTACAACTACCGCCCTTCAACATCATCTGGAGCTCATAGAACAGATTTAACCAGTGAACACACTGCTTCAGTTAATCAGATGACGTCATCTAATGATCAGCTCAACAATTTTGCATGTAACTGTAGTGCTCTTGATAATATCGCTTTGCCACAGGTTTTATTGGCTACAATAAGAGTACCTGCACAAGTAAATGGTAAAACATTCTTTCTAAGAGCTTTGCTGGACCAAGCTGCCCAAGACACGTTCATTACTGAAGACGCAGTTCAAACTCTTCAGCTTCCTAAATTTAACACCTTTGCAAAAATAAGCGGGGTTGGAGGAAATGTTCCTATAATTGCGCACAATTTTGTGACCTTATGCATGCACTCTTTATATGAAACTAATTTTAACTTGAAATGTAATGCTATTGTTCTTCCATCGATTACTTCATACCAACCTTTGGCAGTAAACAAAACCATTCTATCTAGTTTCGAAGATATATTCTTAGCTGATCCACATTTTGCTGAGAGAAGCCAAATCGATCTTTTGTTAGGTGGAGATGTTCATGGAAAAATTGTTCTTCCTGAACACAAAAGGCAAAAGAATAGTATTTTTCTACAACTTTCCCATTTTGGTTGTGTTGTTTCAGAGCCAACATCAAAAATATCTTACGATAAGACAATTTATGTTAATGTATGTACTCTTGATAAACTACTTCGTGCATTTTGGGAACAAGAAGAGTTGATTGAAAGAAGACAACTTACAGTCGAGGAAACCGCTTGTGAAAAACACTTTTAAATGACGCACATGCATGACAAAAATGGCAGATATACTGTTTCACTACCATTCAAGTCGATGCTTAGTGGTTTTCCTTTGCCTAAGTTTAGCCATACGCACTACAGTGCGTTGCGTAATTTAATATAAGGTGGAAAAACATCATGTCCTTCGTCTTTTAGGGCATGTCTCAATACTTCATATTAGCGTTTCGACAATTCTGCTTTTATAAATAATGCAAGAGCCTTATCCGGATCAAATTGTGAGCAGGAAAAGCTCTCTGATGTTGCTGCATAGTTTATCTCTTCTTGAGGAAATATATTTCTAATTTCGTCCCTCTTATACCTTTTAGCTCGATCACAGCATTCGTCAAAACTCTTTCGTGGTCTTCCCATATTAGTTGACGTTTCGGGCAATACACTTTGGGTTAGTTCTACTACGAAAACTCCTTCGAGCCAATGAGTTTATTTTTTTTCAAAATGACTTTTTTTTCTATGAACTGCGTTCCATTGACTTAAAAAATGAGACATAAAACGTTTCTTTAATTCTGATATCACAATTTCTATTTGCTCAGAAAGCAAGTTGGGGTATTCCCTCTCAAAATATGATCGAAAATTTTGAGCGTCATGACCATTAGTAGTAATTAGTTTACTACACAACACCGAATTAAGAATTTCGATTGAATCCATTTTAATGTATTGAATTCACTATATATGTTTGTTATTATATTTCACTTCACTTTCACTTATTGGTTGATCAAAGAGTAAAAATTTTTCTTACACACCTTGCACAAATGCTCAATAACTCAATACTGACTTTTTTTCATTAATCCTTTACATATATATAAATTTAAGTAAGAGATTTTATTCAAATAAGCCATTACTAATCCTTACAGGTAATAAAAAATTACGCAATACACAACAAAAACAAAGCAATAAAACTTAAAAAAAACACCTTTTTTTATTTTTACCTGCCCTACTTTTAGCGAAAAATAAAAAAAAAATAAAGGATTATCCCTAATCCTTTTCTTTATTTTGTATTAAGCTCTATCATATAATTCAAAATATCATAAAACTATATTATTTTTCGTGTGTTGTTTTCAAGAAAATTGAGTTGAAAGTTGAAAAAATTTCCAGGCAGAAATAAATGGTTTCGCAAAAATCGAAATTCTCAGACCTAGGTCAATGTATTAATTTTGTTTTATTTTTAAAATAAAGTTTGACATTTTTTCTTAAAATAATGGGCTTAACCAGTTCATTCTGACAATTAATACCTAAGAAATCAAACTTTTTGGTAAACACCACCGTCAAGACGGAGTTTTTGAGTGCGTGAAGTTAGCCCCCCTTTTTTGGAATTTGCTATTTTTGAAAGTTGTTCCAGGTTGTTCCCGATTTGTTCCGCATTGTTCCAAGTTTTTTTTGAAAAATATTCAAAAATGGGGGTTTTAGAGCCAAAAAACCGTTTTTGACCTAGCCCCCCTTTTTTCGAAAATTAAATTTTTGAAAGTTGTTCCAGATTGTTCTAGTTGTTCTGAACATTGTTCCAAGTTTTTGGACCCTTATTGTCAAAATTTCAAAAGATATGGGCAAAATTCGAAAATTTTTTTCGAAATTCTTGATTTTGAAATTTTTTTCGTGTTTTAAAAAGTGTTCCAAACATTGTTCCAAAAACTCAAAATTGTAGGACGTGTATTTTTAAAGATAAAACCTTCCGAACATTTTTTCAAAAATCCAAAAAAACGGCTCTCTAATATTTTTTTTTTTTTTAATACATTGACTTTTGAAACCTTATGATAAATGCATGTATTGAAAAAAAGTTCTGACCTTACATTCTTACTATCAGCTTAAAAACTAACTTAAAAAAAAAAAACATCTCCGATTTTTTTAATTTTTCAAAAACACCCCTGCCCCCCCCCCCCTTTCCAAAAATCCAAAATCTAAAATTTGTTCCAAGTGCAGAATCCCTCAAATCCAATTGTTCCAAAGAATCATCAAAAAATATTGAAAACTGAAGATTTTAAGCCCAAAAAACACTTTAAATGAAAATATCTTATTATCCTTGCTCTGGCCCCCCTTTTTAGAAATCCAAAATTCAAAAATTTGTTCCAGGTTGTTCTAGGGCTCTTCTAAATTGTTCCAGACTTTCGTTTCTTAAAATTGATTTTTAGTATGAAAAATTTCAAAAAAATGCTCCCCTGCCCCCCTTTTTCCAAAAGTCCAAAATCTAAAATTTGTTCCAAGTGCAGAATCCCTCAAATCCAATTGTTCCAAAGAATCATCAAAAAATATTGAAAACTGAAGATTTTAAGCCCAAAAAACACTTTAAATGAAAATATCTTATTATCCTTGCTCTGGCCCCCCTTTTTAGAAATCCAAAATTCAAAAATTTGTTCCAGGTTGTTCTAGGGCTCTTCTAAATTGTTCCAGACTTTCGTTTCTTAAAATTGATTTTTAGTTAGATCAATTTATTTATTATATATAAATGTTATGAAAGCTTTCTTACTAATATAAGTAAATAATGTTTAAACTCTCTCCTAAGAGTTGAACGGTTCTTTTGTATGCCTATATTTATCAACAGCACATTGCAACTGTGCAAACTGCATAGAATGTTCATACATACATAATACACATAGCTTTATCCAATCATCTATTGCAGCCTTCTGATTTTGAGCGGGCATTCAAGTTTCGACTGTCCACTTAAGCGGTTTGATTATCAAATAAAAATTAATTAAAATTGAATTCTAAAAGTAAAATAATTCTTTTCTTTTTTTTTTGTAACTTAAGAAAACTCTCCTACATAAATTTGGTGCCGAAACCCGGGATAAAGTATAAAATTGTAAATCTTAATATAATCAAACATTGTTGCAAATTACAAAATTAATACATTTTTTTTTGATATAACTGCTTTGAGTGATCGGAACAGTGAATTTGAATTTTGTCGCCATATATGTATGTATGCTTTTTTATACAATTTATTCTCTAAATGAAATAAGAGTTACGTACAAAAATGGAAAGCCTGGCCAATACTATTGAACATCAGCGCAGATTACTTAAGCAGCTTCAACAATTAATCCAGAATTTTGACCGTAAGCCAAAGGATGAAAAAACACGTGGTCTTGCGAAAAGTTATGTTGAAGAAATAGATACCATTTGCAAGGAGTTCAAAGAGAACCATGATGCTCTTTGTCTATATGTAGATGATAATGCTTTGCAACAAAATAATATACCATATTTAAAAGATGATGTTTTCTACGCGTTCAAAGACCTTTATTTAACATTCAAAGGTAAATTACTAGAATTTTCGAGTGATCTTCAGTCTGTAAACTCGCCACCTACTCACACGAGTACATTTAATGTTCCATCGAACTTTCATAACGAAAGCGTTAATACAGACGCACGTCTGCCTAAAATTCAACTTCCATCATTTTCTGGTGACTACTTGTCTTGGATTTATTACAAAGACATGTTTCTATCCTTAGTGCACAATAAACAAAGCCTTTCTAATGTGCAAAAGTATTATTTCTTAAAAGGCTCGTGTCAGGGAACGCCACAAGATATCGTTAACGAGTACCCAGCTTCAGATGGTAGCTATGAACTTGCTTTGAGAGCTTCTACTGAAATTCCCTCAATGAAAGATCTACTTGCTTTTCTCGAAACCACTTTTCGTGCACTGGAATCTGTTGATAATGTTAATTCTGCAAATTCTGAGTCATTTGCCTCTTCTGAAAAGACTAAAAAAACATATTTAAACACCAGAAGACCTTTCTTTCGAAACGTTCACCTAACTGCTGTCAATGATGACTTTAACTGCCCATGCTGCGAAAAAAGACACTTGCTCTATAAATGTTTCAAATTTGCTGCTCTACCATCTGCTGCCAGGCGTGATTTAATTACATCTAAAGGTATTTGTCAAAATTGTCTTAATTCTGGGCACTCTCATGCCGATTGCCGCCTAAGCTCGCGCTGCCATGTATGCCAAGAGCCACATCATACTATAGTGCACAATGACTTTTCGAGCAATTCCTACAACTACCGCCCTTCAACATCATCTGGAGCTCATAGAACAGATTTAACCAGTCAACACACTGCTTCAGTTAATCAGATGACGTCATCTAATGATCAGCTCAACAATTTTGCATGTAACTGTAGTGCTCTTGATAATATCGCTTTGCCACAGGTTTTATTGGCTACAATAAGAGTACCTGCACAAGTAAATGGTAAAACATTCTTTCTAAGAGCTTTGCTGGACCAAGCTGCCCAAGACACGTTCATTACTGAAGACGCAGTTCAAACTCTTCAGCTTCCTAAATTTAACACCTTTGCAAAAATAAGCGGGGTTGGAGGAAATGTTCCTATAATTGCGCACAATTTTGTGACCTTATGCATGCACTCTTTATATGAAACTAATTTTAACTTGAAATGTAATGCTATTGTTCTTCCATCGATTACTTCATACCAACCTTTGGCAGTAAACAAAACCATTCTATCTAGTTTCGAAGATATATTCTTAGCTGATCCACATTTTGCTGAGAGAAGCCAAATCGATCTTTTGTTAGGTGGAGATGTTCATGGAAAAATTGTTCTTCCTGAACACAAAAGGCAAAAGAATAGTATTTTTCTACAACTTTCCCATTTTGGTTGTGTTGTTTCAGAGCCAACATCAAAAATATCTTACGATAAGACAATTTATGTTAATGTATGTACTCTTGATAAACTACTTCGTGCATTTTGGGAACAAGAAGAGTTGATTGAAAGAAGACAACTTACAGTCGAGGAAACCGCTTGTGAAAAACACTTTTAAATGACGCACATGCATGACAAAAATGGCAGATATACTGTTTCACTACCATTCAAGTCGATGCTTAGTGGTTTTCCTTTGCCTAAGTTTAGCCATACGCACTACAGTGCGTTGCGTAATTTAATATAAGGTGGAAAAACATCATGTCCTTCGTCTTTTAGGGCATGTCTCAATACTTCATATTAGCGTTTCGACAATTCTGCTTTTATAAATAATGCAAGAGCCTTATCCGGATCAAATTGTGAGCAGGAAAAGCTCTCTGATGTTGCTGCATAGTTTATCTCTTCTTGAGGAAATATATTTCTAATTTCGTCCCTCTTATACCTTTTAGCTCGATCACAGCATTCGTCAAAACTCTTTCGTGGTCTTCCCATATTAGTTGACGTTTCGGGCAATACACTTTGGGTTAGTTCTACTACGAAAACTCCTTCGAGCCAATGAGTTTATTTTTTTTCAAAATGACTTTTTTTTCTATGAACTGCGTTCCATTGACTTAAAAAATGAGACATAAAACGTTTCTTTAATTCTGATATCACAATTTCTATTTGCTCAGAAAGCAAGTTGGGGTATTCCCTCTCAAAATATGATCGAAAATTTTGAGCGTCATGACCATTAGTAGTAATTAGTTTACTACACAACACCGAATTAAGAATTTCGATTGAATCCATTTTAATGTATTGAATTCACTATATATGTTTGTTATTATATTTCACTTCACTTTCACTTATTGGTTGATCAAAGAGTAAAAATTTTTCTTACACACCTTGCACAAATGCTCAATAACTCAATACTGACTTTTTTTCATTAATCCTTTACATATATATAAATTTAAGTAAGAGATTTTATTCAAATAAGCCATTACTAATCCTTACAGGTAATAAAAAATTACGCAATACACAACAAAAACAAAGCAATAAAACTTAAAAAAAACACCTTTTTTTATTTTTACCTGCCCTACTTTTAGCGAAAAATAAAAAAAAAATAAAGGATTATCCCTAATCCTTTTCTTTATTTTGTATTAAGCTCTATCATATAATTCAAAATATCATAAAACTATATTATTTTTCGTGTGTTGTTTTCAAGAAAATTGAGTTGAAAGTTGAAAAAATTTCCAGGCAGAAATAAATGGTTTCGCAAAAATCGAAATTCTCAGACCTAGGTCAATGTATTAATTTTGTTTTATTTTTAAAATAAAGTTTGACATTTTTTCTTAAAATAATGGGCTTAACCAGTTCATTCTGACAATTAATACCTAAGAAATCAAACTTTTTGGTAAACACCACCGTCAAGACGGAGTTTTTGAGTGCGTGAAGTTAGCCCCCCTTTTTTGGAATTTGCTATTTTTGAAAGTTGTTCCAGGTTGTTCCCGATTTGTTCCGCATTGTTCCAAGTTTTTTTTGAAAAATATTCAAAAATGGGGGTTTTAGAGCCAAAAAACCGTTTTTGACCTAGCCCCCCTTTTTTCGAAAATTAAATTTTTGAAAGTTGTTCCAGATTGTTCTAGTTGTTCTGAACATTGTTCCAAGTTTTTGGACCCTTATTGTCAAAATTTCAAAAGATATGGGCAAAATTCGAAAATTTTTTTCGAAATTCTTGATTTTGAAATTTTTTTCGTGTTTTAAAAAGTGTTCCAAACATTGTTCCAAAAACTCAAAATTGTAGGACGTGTATTTTTAAAGATAAAACCTTCCGAACATTTTTTCAAAAATCCAAAAAAACGGCTCTCTAATATTTTATTTTTTTTTTAATACATTGACTTTTGAAACCTTATGATAAATGCATGTATTGAAAAAAAGTTCTGACCTTACATTCTTACTATCAGCTTAAAAACTAACTTAAAAAAAAAAAACATCTCCGATTTTTTTAATTTTTCAAAAACACCCCTGCCCCCCCCCCTTTCTAAAAATCCAAAATCTAAAATTTGTTCCAAGTGCAGAATCCCTCAAATCCAATTGTTCCAAAGAATCATCAAAAAATATTGAAAACTGAAGATTTTAAGCCCAAAAAACACTTTAAATGAAAATATCTTATTATCCTTGCTCTGGCCCCCCTTTTTAGAAATCCAAAATTCAAAAATTTGTTCCAGGTTGTTCTAGGGCTCTTCTAAATTTTTCCAGACTTTCGTTTCTTAAAATTGATTTTTAGTATGAAAAATTTCAAAAAAATGCTCCCCTGCCCCCCCTTTTCCAAAAGTCCAAAATCTAAAATTTGTTCCAAGTGCAGAATCCCTCAAATCCAATTGTTCCAAAGAATCATCAAAAAATATTGAAAACTGAAGATTTTAAGCCCAAAAAACACTTTAAATGAAAATATCTTATTATCCTTGCTCTGGCCCCCCTTTTTAGAAATCCAAAATTCAAAAATTTGTTCCAGGTTGTTCTAGGGCTCTTCTAAATTGTTCCAGACTTTCGTTTCTTAAAATTGATTTTTAGTATGAAAAATTTCAAAAAAATGCTCCCCTGCCCCCCCCCTTTTCCAAAAATCCAAAATTTAAAATTTGTTCCAAGTGCAGAATCCCTCAAATCCGATTGTTCCAAAGAATCATCAAAAAATATTGAAAAGTGAAGATTTTAAGCCCAAAAAACACTTTAAATGAAAATATCTTATTATCCTTGCTCTGGCCCCCCTTTTTAGAAATCCAAAATTCAAAAAATTGTTCCAGGTTGTTCTAGGGCTCTTCTAAATTGTTCCAGACTTTCGTTTCTTAAAATTGATTTTTAGTATGAAAAATTTCAAAAAAATGCTCCCCTGCCCCCCCCCTTTTCCAAAAATCCAAAATTTAAAATTTGTTCCAAGTGCAGAATCCCTCAAATCCGATTGTTCCAAAGAATCATCAAAAAATATTGAAAACTGAAGATTTTAAGCCCAAAAAACACTTTAAATGAAAATATCTTATTATCCTTGCTCTGGCCCCCCCTTTTTAGAAATCCAAAATTCAAAAAATTGTTCCAGGTTGTTCTAGGGCTCTTCTAAATTGTTCCAGACTTTCGTTTCTTAAAATTGATTTTTAGTATGAAAAATTTCAAAAAAATGCTCCCCTGCTCCCCCTTTTCCAAAAATCCAAAATCTAAAATTTGTTCCAAGTGCAGAATCCCTCAAATCCGATTGTTCCAAAGAATCATCAAAAAATATTGAAAACTGAAGATTTTAAGCCCAAAAAACACTTTAAATGAAAATATCTTATTATCCTTGCTCTGGCCCCCCTTTTAAGAAATCCAAAATTCAAAAATTTGTTCCAGGTTTTTCTAGGGCTCTTCTAAATTGTTCCAGACTTTCGTTTCTTAAAATTAATTTTTAGTATGAAAAATTTCATTAAAATGCATTCGTTTAAAATACATTTTATTTCAATAAAATGCATTTTTAACGAATACATTTTAATGCATTTTAAACGAATACATTTTAATGAAATAAAATGCATTTTAAACGAATGCATTTTAATCAAATTTTTCATACTAAAAATTAATTTTAAGAAACGAAAGTCTGGAACAATTTAGAAGAGCCCTAGAACAACCTGGAACAAATTTTTGAATTTTGGATTTCTAAAAAGGGGGGCCAGAGCAAGGATAATAAGATATTTTCATTTAAAGTGTTTTTTGGGCTTAAAATCTTCAGTTTTCAATATTTTTTGATGATTCTTTGGAACAATTGGATTTGAGGGATTCTGCACTTGGAACAAATTTTAGATTTTGGACTTTTGGAAAAGGGGGGGCAGGGGAGCATTTTTTTGAAATTTTTCATACTAAAAATCAATTTTAAGAAACGAAAGTCTGGAACAATTTAGAAGAGCCCTAGAACAACCTGGAACAAATTTTTGAATTTTGGATTTCTAAAAAGGGGGGCCAGAGCAAGGATAATAAGATATTTTCATTTAAAGTGTTTTTTGGGCTTAAAATCTTCAGTTTTCAATATTTTTTGATGATTCTTTGGAACAATTGGATTTGAGGGATTCTGCACTTGGAACAAATTTTAGATTTTGGATTTTTGGAAAAGGGGGGCCAGGGGAGCATTTTTTTGAAATTTTTCATACTAAAAATCAATTTTAAGAAACGAAAGTCTGGAACAATTTATAAGAGCCCTAGAACAAACTGGAACAAATTTTTGAATTTTGGATTTCTAAAAAGGGGGGCCAGAGCAAGGATAATAAGATATTTTCATTTAAAGTGTTTTTTGGGCTTAAAATCTTCAGTTTTCAATATTTTTTGATGATTCTTTGGAACAATTGGATTTGAGGGATTCTGCACTTGGAACAAATTTTAGATTTTGGATTTTTGGAAAGGGGGGGGGGGGGGCAGGGGTGTTTTTGAAAAATTAAAAAAATGAGATGTTTTTTTAAAGTTAGTTTTTAAGCTGATAGTAAGAATTTAAGGTCAGAACTTTTTTTCAATACACGCATTTATCATAAGGTTTCAAAAGTCAATGCATTAAAAAAAAATAAAATATTAGAGAGCCGTTTTTTTGGATTTTTGAAAAAATGTCCGGAAGGTTTTATCTTTAAAAATACACGTCCTACAATTTTGAGTTTTTGGAACAATGTTTGGAACACTTTTTAAAACACGATAAAAATTTCAAAATCAAGAATTTCGAAAAAAGGGGGGCTAGAATTTTTTCGAATTTTGCCCATAACTTTTTAAATTTTGACAATAGGGGTCCAAAAACTTGGAACAATGTTCAGAACAACTAGAACAATCTGGAACATTTTTCACAAATTTTATTTTCGAAAAAAGGGGGGCTAGGTCAAAAACGGTTTTTTGGCTCTAAAACCCCCATTTTTGAATATTTATCAAAAAAAACTTGGAACAATGCGGAACAAATCGGGAACAACCTGGAACAACTTTCAAAAATAGCAAATTCCAAAAAAGGGGGGCTAACTTCACGCACTCGGAGTTTTTTGAAATCCGATTCAGTGACACATTTTTGAGCATAACTTCCACATCTGCACGTATCTGCAGCTGATTTTTTCTGTGCTTTAACATGAATGTATGGAGCATATGCTGGCATACTTACTTTCTTGGTATCTTTTGGCCCTTTTTTTTTTAATCAAAAAGTTTTTAAAAAAAGCATTTTTTCTTAGTATTAAAGCTTCATATAGAAGGTATCTTTTATAAATAATCAATATTTTTTTTTATTTTTAGATAATCGAAAATAGACCAATTAAATTATTTAAGAAGCTAGAGAATTTATTTAAAGGAACTTCGGAAAAAAACATCTCAAAAATTTGTTGAATATACGATTCGCGATTTGAGTAAAATTATGTTTCAACTTTGAGGGCTTGTAAATCAGAACATACAATATATATGTTAAAAAATACTTTTAAATCATACGCTCGGGTTATCTAAGAGTACTTAAACATAAAGTTTAATAGGATAGATATGACTTTTTCAAAAGACTTTTTTCCGCTCTCGCACCACTGTGCGCCGTCTGAAGCAACTAGAAATCAAGTTTAAAGGAAATCCTTTATTTGCCGAAGAGTACTGCAAATTTATGGACGAATACGAAAAGTTAGGCCATACGAAAAGATTTGGAATTTATCCACAAAATTTGCAACCGAATAGCTATTTTCTTCCTCATCACGGTGTCTTGCGAGAAAGTAGTTCAACTATTAAGCATCGGGTGGTGTTCGATGGAAGCAGTAAAGCACCACATTCTTCATCTTTAAACGAAGAGCTCTCATCTGGCCCAGCTCTGCAGAATGATCTTCCAACAATTATAACAAGGTGGCGAAGATTTAAAGTTGGATTTCGGTCTGACTTGGAAAAAATGTTCCGACAAATTAAAATACTCCCTGAAGAACAAAATTACCAACAGATTTTATGGCGGGATTCTACTACAGAAAATATTTCGATTTATAAACTATGCACCGTAACCTACGGAACGACGTCAGCTCCATACCTTTCCATAAAGGTTCTTCAACAACTTGCAGAAGATGAGAAAGAGTCTTTTCCTAAAGCTTGTAAAGTGTTACTTTCTGATACTTATGTTGACGATGTAATTTCAGGTGCTGATACAGTTTTAGAACCAAAAAGTCTTCAAATCCAACTTTGTGACCTTTTAAAAGCTGGTGGATTTACCTTGCGAAAATGGATATCAAATTCATCTGAACTTTTAAGTACTATTCCTGAGGAGTGTATGGAAATCAGCAACAAGTTTCAAATTGATAATACCGTCGTTAAAGCATTGGGCCTTGAATGGGACACCACGTCTGATGTCTTTCAGTTTAAAATTAACTTTGATGAATGCCTTCATGTAACTAAACGAAAACTTCTTTCAGATGCTGCAAAACTATATGACCCATTAGGCTGGCTAGCTCCAACAACCATATTGGCAAAAATTACCTTTAAAAAATTGTGGCTGGCAGGACTTGACTGGCACGATCCCTTGCCTAATGATTTGAAAAAAGAATGGATAAATTACAGAAATAATCTGAAAGAGCTGGAAGGGATAAAAATCCCTCGATGGATCGTATGTGATAAGAGCAGCCGCTTAGAAATTCATGGATTTTGTGACGCATCACGTGTGATCAGCCGTGGTCTACGCTAAAGTCATTGATAGCAGAGGAGAAAGACTGGTTACCTTAATGCAGTCTAAAACTAAAGTAGCACCCTTGAAAACGGTTTCAATCCCAAGGCTGGAACTGTGCGGAGCATCACTGCTCGTAAAATTAGTTCAAAAAATTCAGTTGCAACTGGACATGGACATCCATTAGACCATATTTTGGACAGATAGCTCTACAGTTCTATCATGGATAAGAGGTCAACCTTCAAAATGCTCAGTACCTATACGTTGGCAATCGAGTCGCAGATATACAACGAATGTCAGATATAAGTCAGTGGAGACATGTTTCGACACTTTTTAATCCAGCAGACTGCGCTTCACGTGGTGTGTCACAACAAGAATTAAAGAATCACTCACTGTGGTGTGGTGGCCCTAGCTGGCTTTCAAAATCTCCTGACTCTTGGCCAACACAACCATCATTTAACAATAATATGGACTAAGAAAAAATGAAATGTCAGCGAACACATCAACATGTGTAGATTATCCGCCTATTCTCTATTAGTATTCTTCACTCAACAAACTTATTCGAATAACTGCTGCTCTACTCAGATTCAAACACAATTCTCTAAGTAAATTTTATGAAACAGAAAAGAAATTTGGATTTTTTAAAACATCTGAATTGCAGCATGCATTCAAACAACTTATAAAACTCGGTCAATCTTTCGAATTCGAATCTGAGCTAGCTTTGTTCAGAAATGGTAAACTGGGTAAATCTAACAACACAATTGTGAGTTTGTGTCCATTTATTGATTATGATGGAATTCTTCGCGTGGGCGGAAGCCTACAGAATTCAAACTTAAACTTTTCTTTAAAACACCCTATTTTGCTAACAAAACGAAATCTTTTATCTGTTCTTATTTTCAGAAATGCTCATATTCTCACTCTTCACGGTGGTCTTCAGCAAATTCAATCGTTAGTTGCACAAAAATATAGGATTATATCTGGTCGCAACATTGCCAAACAAATTCAGAGAGAATGTATTACCTGTTTCAAGTATAATGCTACTGCGGCCCAACAAATAATGGGGATTTACCACCTGTTCGCTTGCAGCCTTCTCGACCTTTTAAGCATAGTGGCGTTGACTATGCCGGCCCTATTACTATTAAGCAATCAACAGCACGCAATACAATTACGTCGAAGGGGTATATTTGCCTTTTCATCTGTATGGTTACAAAAGATCCCCACCTAGAGGCAGTAACTACTTTATCAACAGAATCTTTTTTGGCCGCGATTCGTATCCAGATATGTACCGATATTTACTCTGACTGTGGAACGAATTTCGTTGATGCAAGCAAAGAATTACAAATTCACAACAACCGAAGCAAATCAACCCTACCGGAAGAGTTAGTTGAAATTCTTGCTAACACTGGCACTACTTGGCATTTTTTACCACCCGCATCACCAAACTTCGGGGGTTTATGGGGGGCTGGTGTAAAGTCAACCAAACACCATCTCCGCCGCATTATGGAAAATCGTATTCTTACCTATGAGGAATTAAGTACTTTATTATCGCAAATTGAGAGTTGTCTCAATTCGCGGCCTTTATGTCCTTTATCTACTGATCCTTTAGATTGTAATGCACTTACACCATCTCATTTTCTTATAGGTGAGCCAACTTTATGCATACCTGAAGAAAACTTGCTTGAATGCAACATTGATCGACTGAACCGATGGAAAGTTGTTGAACGATTAAAACAACAGTTCTGGAGACGATGGGCAAACGAATGTCTTAACCGTTTGCAAGCTAGACCTAAATGGCTTCGAATTCACAGGAACGCTCAAGTTGGAGATCTTGTACTCATCGTAGATGAGCGGTGTCCACCAGGTCAATGGCCTCTTGGAAGGGTGCAGCAAGTACATCCTGGGCACGATGGTTACGTCCGTGTTGTGACATTACTTTCTAATGGCAAACAGTTGAAGAGACCAATTTCAAAAGTAGCATTCCTACCAATCAACCAAGGATATTCGACCGAAGATACAGAAGACATACCCTCTAGTAGCACTGACCATCAATTGGCTGTGAGTCGTAGCATAGCGTGGTCAACCAGGTGACCAAACCAAATTACTACCAACGGGTCAGAGTAAGAGATATATGCTATAGTACAGATCAACAACTGTCGTTCTTTGTGGTGGGGAATGTTTAAACCTTTATAAAACCTTATAATAATATAAAATAATATAATATAATATAATGTGCAGTGCCTATCCTAAGGGCACAGATAGTCAGTGTTCAATTTATTTATTATATATTAATGTTATGAAAGCTTTCCTACTAATTTAAGTAAATAATGTTTAAACTCTCTCCTACGAGTTGAACGGTTCTTTTGTATGCCTATATTTATCAACAGCACATTGCAACTGTGCTTTTACTGCATAGAATGTTCATACATACATAATACATATAGCTTTATCCAATCATCTATTGCAGCCTTCTGATTTTGAGCGGGCATTCAAGTTTCGACTGTCCACTTAAGCGGTTTGATTATCAAATAAAAATTAATTAAAATTGAATTCTAAAAGTAAAATAATTCTTTTCTTTTTTTTTGTAACTTAAGAAAACTCTCCTACAATTACATATATTTTTTTTTTACAATTTTTCAGTCTAAACTGGAAGTTCCATGCATATACACGGTGCTATATTATTCATAAATACCTAATTATACCTACTCGCATAATACTACCTTAAGCTTAACTACGTTTTAAGCAGGTGGTTTAAAATATAGGCTCCCATAACTAATTTATTTCCTTTATAAGATAAATATTATAATTTTGAATTATTAAAACTTAAATCACAGCGTGATAGCACATAAGAGCAAGTTCGTGCAACCCAGTCGTGCACATATTTGTTTCCTTCGAGTTCGACGACTTTCAGCAAGGCCCAAGGGAGATTTGAGGCGATTGCCTTCGATAAAGTGACATGTCAAAGCTAAAACTTCTTTGTTTGGAACACTTAACCATAAATCCGTAGTAATCGAGCAATAATTTATTTTGTCCAAAGATGTTTCAAGCCTCTCTTGCAATTCTATGCAATTGCAATATGAAGGTGTTGGCTACGAGCCAAGAGAAATTCAAAATGGCGGCTTAGTTCTTGTTGGCCAATGAAGAAATACAAAACGATTTATTTCTCTTATTTTATTTATCGAAGAATAAATAGCAGGAGTGTTTTATATCTAAAGAATGTACCTAATTTTAATACAAAGAATTATTTTAAGAATTCTAAGGCACTTACTTGGCTAGGTGGCTTGGTGAGTTTTGAAACTGGCCTTCTTATGTTGCTTGTGGAGGTCATTATGAGGGCTGATCTAATTTGACCATCAGGCGCTGGGAAAACTTTGATGATTTTTCCTCGTTTCCAGTCTCCTCGGCTGTCGTTTTCATCGCAGACAACAACAATATTCCCCACTTGCAACGGCTTAGCTTGTTGATACCATTTTGTTCTACGCACCAAAGTAAGAAGATATTCCAATACCCATCTCTTCCAAAACGTCTGTTTGAGTTGCTGAAGTATGACTATGCGCCATTGTTTACGAATATGTGTACCACTACCAACCCGAGGTGTTTGTTTACGAAAATGTTTACCACTACCAACCCGAGGTGTTTGAACGTAATTCGGGCACCCCAAAAGAAAATGGTTCGGAGTGAGCGGTTCTGCCGCTTCGCTTTCGATAGGCAAATGAGTGAGGGGTCGTGAATTCACTAAGTTCTCGGCTTCTATAAGCAGACTCTGGAGCGTTTCAATCTGCGGTACCTTTTCCTTTAACGTAAAAGATAGAACCCTTTTTACGCACCGCACCATCCTTTCCCATACCCCTCCGACTGATGGGTTTCCAGGGGCCTAATTCCGTAAATCGATAACGATCGAAGGATATCGCTATGGCAATAGCTGCCCCTATCTTTCCCTTTAGGTGTAAAAGAGATAGGTATTGTCAAAACGATATCGTTCGATCGTTTTTGTTTTACGGAATAAGCCCCCAGGTGTATTGAATATCCATTCAATGCCACGTCTCGTGCATTCATCTTGAATTCCATTCTCGGTTAAAATCCACTCTTTCTTAGTTGCCCCAATAAAGTTCGTACCACAGTCACTCCGCAAACGAACTGGAACACCTCGCCGGTTTATAAAATTGCGTAATCATGGGATCACTGCATCAGTCGATAAATCTTTAGCTAGCTCCAAATGTACTGCGCGCACCGAAAGACAAGTAAACAATGCCACCGCCCACCCATCTCTTTTCTTGGCGACATCCAATCGTAACTTGAATAGGACCGAAGTAATCAATTCCGGTGTACGAGAATGGCCGGACGTATGGCGTTAAACGATCAGCGGGTAGTTGTCCCATTTGTGGTGTTTCTGGAAAAGCAGCTAAATTTTTACACAACTGGCACTCTCTCTTTGACTTTTTGACCATTTGACGAATATTTGGAATCCAAAACTTTGAACGTATAGCACAGGCAATTGCCTCTTGGTTATGATGATAAAAGATTTCATGATAATGCTTCGTTATCATTGTTGAACATTTATGAGGATTGGGTAAAATGATAGGTCTCCTAGCGTCAATTGGTAAACATGTTGCGTGATCGATGCAACCTCCAAGTCGCATAACGTTGTCTTCGTCAAGTACTGGTATGAGCTTGAATATCGGACTGGCCTTTGAAATTGTTTTTTTTAATAAAAGAGCACGCATCTCGTTGGAAAACACTTCTTCTTGTACGATGCGACAAATAAATTTCTCGAAAAAATTTATTTCTTTGACTGAAAGAGGCGTGTTTGGCGATTTAAGTTCAGATTTATCTACTTTATTCAATATATTTTTGAAACCGATGATTCCACGACGAACCAAACACATAACTCGTAGGAATTTGTAGTAGCACGAATACCGTTCATATGGTATAACTGTTTCTTCGCCATAAATAGTCGAAACAAATCTTAATCGTTTTTCGCTTATATCATTTGAGCCGATGTCGTTTGGTTGCTCTGGCCATTCTTCTTCCTCGTACTTAAGAAATTCTGCTCCTTTCATCCACGCAGTGTCAATAGATGCCTTTTGATTGGGCCTCGTAGCATCGTCAGCCGGATATAAAAGCCCTGGCACCCACCTCCAATCCTTAATATCCGAGTCTTCCAGAATTTCAGATATGCGGTGAGCTACAAATTGTTTGTAAGTGCGACTGTCAGATCGTATCCAATGGATCACCGTTCTTGAGTCAGAACAGTATACAATTTTGCTCGGGTGGATATCGTGTCCGTTCAATATTATATTCTTAAGGCGGACTCCCAGAAGAGCTGCTTGAAGTTCGAGCCTTGGTATAGATAGGGTCTTCATAGGGCTACACCTTGTCTTACCCATGACAAAAACAACGTCAACCCGGCTACCACAAACAATACGCCAGTATCCAACCGATGAGTAAGCGACCTCACTTGCGTCTTCAAATATATGTAGTTGAACGTCAACATTTAAATCCATTATTATTGGGCTGTAACATCGTGCCACTCTGAATCGTTTAACATCATCCAAACTTTTATACCACTGGTACCATTTCCGAAAGGTGTCTTCTGGAATGGGCTCGTTCCAGTTGACGTTGACTCTCCATAGTTCTTGTAACAGAAGTTTCGATTTTATGATTATATTGGCCAAAAAACCAAATGGATCAAAAATCGACATTGTAATACTTAGCACTTGGCTTTTCGTTGGTATCGCTCTACCCGCCAATATTGACTGTGGCATTTTTCCGAATTTTAAGATAAAACAAAATTCATCGAGTCCCAGTGCATGCCAAGAATTTTTTCGGTTTATGTGACAAATATCTTTTAAATTCGTAGGTGGCATAGAGTTAGTAAAACTGTTAATTGATTTCAAATATTCAGATGAGTTAGAGACAAATCCCCTAAGTTCAAACCCACCTTTACTATGAATCTCAATCACTTGTTTTGAAATTCACCTTCTTCACCTACAGAATGAAAACAATCAACGTAGTCATCGACATAATGAGATTCAATAATTGCTTTGACAGCTTCTGGATAGGTATTTTTAAATTTATTTGCGTTTAGATTTTTCACAAATTGTGCCGAGCACGGTGAGCTGGTGGAACCGAAAATCATCGCATTCATAACGTAAGTATCTGGTTGCCTTTGCATATCTGCATCTCTCCATAGGAATCTCTGGGCGTCTTGGTCTTCTCTTCTGATGTTAATACGATGGAACATTTCTCGAATGTCGGCACATACACCGATTTATTTTTGGCGAAATCTCAATAAAATTGAGAGAAGTGGCTTCGGTTGATATGCTTCTGGACCCTTCATAAGCATGGAATTCAGAGATGTAACATTGATAGAAGCAGCGGCATCGGAAACCAATCGTAGCTTGTTTCCTTTGTTGATGTTGCAGACGAAGAAGTGTGGAAGGTACCATAATCGTGAATTTGAAACGGAGCCCCCTCTGGAGTTAGTTTTCTGGGATAATTCTTTGAGACGTACTCTTTTATCTTTGCTCTGTACCAATCAGCTAAATTCTGATCCTTTTCCATTTTCTTTTCAGTAGTTTGCAACCGTTTCAAAGCCATGTTATAGCTATCGGGATGTATCTTCGCGCTTTCATCTTTCCAGAGAAGTCCAGTCCAGTGTCAGCTTCTGATTCGTTCTAATCGGTTGGGTGACATTCTCAAGCGCGAAATACTCTGCCACTTGTTTCTGAAGATCCATCAAGGCATTTTCGTCACGTTCAATGCAATTAACTGTTGAGTCTGTAGTTCATTCTTCGTTGGAACGGAAGAGAGTCCAGCAGAGATTCGTTTTATGTGCTGAGAACCCTTCAGTGAAGTTAACAACTTGCAATGGTCTCACCACGTTTGTGTGCGGTATGCCGATGAGCATTTGTGGCATCGCATTGGAATAGTCTGAGACCGGAATGCCTTTCAGTTCCCTGAAGTCTTCATAGAACTGTTTTATATTGAGGGTCTGGGCTGCCAAGAGCAATTGTTTAATAGTTCTTCATATGGTGCTTGTGAGCGTTACTATACACCCCAGATATTTCAAGGTCAACGAGATATCTCACTGGTAGTTTTATCACCAATCCATCGCAACGACAACAAATCAGATTCTCCTTTAATTCCAATCGAGTTTACAACCTTTTCTTCTATTAATGAGATCTTAGCACCGTCATCAATAAAGGCTATTAGGTGCATGTCCCTTTTGGACCCGTCAAGCAGACAGGAATAAATTTAAACAGTGTTTTCTTTTCATCGTCTTTATTAAAAATTGTGCCTATAGGGATTTCTTTAGAACGTGAATGGGACGCACTTATAACTGGTGGTACGGCAGCTTGGTTCACAGAAGACTTACTTGGTATATGTGGCACTTGCTTTGCTTGCCCCTGGGTGTCATGGAGAAGGCGGTTGTGGCATTTGTGACACGAGGAAATTCCACATTCTCTGCGAAATGAACATTGTGCCACACTATGGCCAGCCGTAAACAACAAAAACAGAGACTTTCTTTTTCACTATTTGCCATCTATCGGAAACTAGTTAGTTAGCTGGCACACTAAACATAGCACAATCGGCTTTTGATGTTCATTGCTTACCGGACATATGGCATTGACGTGTTTTACCTTCTTTTCGATTATGTCGGTCTTAACTTCTGTGGCTACGGCTATAAAGGCGGCAATTTGCTTAAGCCAAGTACTAAAATCACGTACAGATGAATATAACCCAATTGTAAATGTGTGTTTGGCCCATTCTTCCCTTTTTACCAAGGGTAATTTAGAAATTAGTTCATCGAGAAGTGACCGATCGTACAAATACGCCAATGCACCAGAGTTTTCCAAAAAAAACTGTAAGATTCGAGACAGTGGTGCTAAAGTTTACAATGTCAATGATTCGGTTCTTCGAAATATTAGGGAAAGACTTCGTCTTGGCAACTTGGCTTCTTACCAACACATCCGGTCGACCGAAACTATTTTCTAGCTCTAACATGATGGAATTGACACTGCTTGAATGTATCAGTAGTAGACTTTCTACTCTCTGTCTTGCAACACCCTTTAGAGCTTTTTGCAAACGCGTTAAATTTTCTAGATCGGTGACCGGTGTATCCGTAAGCCATTGTGGTTTCTCGATATGAAACCGAAAACATTGGTCACTGCTTTGGTTGACCAGAGAAATCTGGCATGTCTTGTAATTTGCGGGTTTGGTGGTATATTTGAGTGGTCGATGGCGATTGCGTTGATGTCATTGGTGGGGGCTGAACATGGTGTGTAGATGGAAAAGAAGAAGTGACAGGCCTAGGTGGCAGTGATGCTTGGAATTGATTCGATGGTATCGGTTTTGGCGGACATGATGACATTGTATAAGTAGGCGCTAGGTTGGTGTCGAAAAAATGGATGGGTGTGTATGGGAACTACGAGGCTCGTTTTCGGGTGGTAGTGGCACTGATTTATAATTTAATGGCATGCGATTGAAACATGGTTGGTACATATCTTGATGTTGATTGGGAATATTGGTTGTGTACTGCGATGGCGGCGAGCTCGTGTTGAACGATGATGATGATACTGTGGAGGTGACGGCGGCAAGAGCAGCATTTATTTTCAGAGTTGTCTGCAGCTGTAGTTGTAGAGCAAATTTTTCTGCCTGGGCGAGGCACTGCATTTTATGGTCTATTCTACTTTTTAGCTGCTCATCTGATAAACCATGAATTTGCTGCACCACGGTGAGGTTGTTGTTGGTCTCCATTAAATTGTCTGGGAATTGTGATGGTGCCAGTGATGAAGTTGTTGACTCTCTTTCGCTGTTTACTGGAGCCATAGTATTTTGTCCACAAAATTATAGCTATGACTTGTGCAATAACTTCGGTTTCGATAGGAAGAGTTATATATGCACTTTATGTATTATATTTCGAACAAATATAAAAATTGTTGGCTACGAGCCAAGAGAAATTAAAAATGGCGGCTTAGTTCTTGTTGGCGAATGAAGAAATACAAAACGATTTATTTCTCTTATTTTATTTATCGAAGAATAATAGCAGGAGTGTTTTATATCTAAAGAATGTACCTAATTTTAATACAAAGAATTATTTTAAGAATTCTAAGGCACTTACTTGCTCTCCTTGGCTAGCTGGCGGCGCACAGTGGAACGAAAAGATGAAAAAGTGGACATCGTGCTGTAACTTTTGAATTAGTGGATGGATTTTGAAGATTTTTTCGCCATTTTGTTTGTTATATGTCATGAATTAATAAAATTTTAACAAAAATTTCTTTAATCAAATAGTAGTATTTTTAACACAGGCTTAAAACGTACGTCCATTTTTTCCGCATTCAAAAAAATAAAATGGTATGTCAAATTTAAGTAGGTATTTATAAATTTACAAATTAAAACCATAATTCTGTCGAGGAAAAAATAAATAAAATTTTTTCCAGTCCAATTCCGTTTTTTTTTTTTAATGGTATGCATTATAGTTTATATTTCCACAAAACCCTAAAAGTTCATAATTCTAATTTGATAAATTTTACTGGAGAATAATAAAAAGCCAAACAAAATGTTGCATTAGGCTTAGTACAAAAATTGATTTAGAGATAACTCTAAGATTCTGCAACAACTATGTTAAATAGGACAAAAGTGATTAAGATAATTAGCAAAGAATGTGTTTTTTTAAATGGTATCAAAACAGTGGATTCAGCAGCTTTAAGAATTTAATGAACGATAAGCAAAATTGAATCTGTTTAATTTCAAATTATGTTTCTTAAAAAAAAAGCTGAAAACTTAAATGTTTTAGCATACAAAAAAAACCATACAGTGTGTATTTTGTACTAATTTTAATTTTAAGTTAATATTTAGAAAAAATATTATTTCCCGCTTTGATTGATGAGACCAATTAATTATTAATGGTCAGGATTGTACTGTAACTTTGAAAAATATACTTTATTTTCTTTTTAATAACCAAAAGTTAGATATACATATGTAGGTATAGCTTTGCAATTTTTCTATCCTTGAACTAAAGTGCTACGCATTTAGTGCTTATGTTAAATGAATCATATGCATTTTTATATTCATTTGTTCATATACTTACTTAATAAACTAATTTATAACATATTGAAAATGCTAAATATATGTAGTTGAATTTCGGTAAAAATGTTATAAAGACCACATTTTTGAAACTAAAGTAGGTAGTTATTTTGCGTTGCTTTTAACTGGGAAAATAAATAAATTTTTTTTTAACATTTTAATTTATTTTTGAAATTTATTTTTGGAGGTAGGTAATGAGATTTGATGAAAACCAACTAATTATTTAACTACTCACTTGAAAAGTTGAGAAAAATCAGTTTTTTAATATATAACTTTTAACATATTGAAAGCTCAATATTTACAAATAATGGGTTATATAATAATTAATAGAAAATAGTTTTATATATACACATAAAAATGTTATTCTATTTGCTGTATATTAACCCAGTAAAGAAAAAATAAAGGAATAAAATTTGCAGACAAAGAATAATAAATAGCCGTTTTTTTTTTAAACGCATTTTTGCCAAATATTACTAAGAAAAAGCATACCATTCCTGCTGGTGGAGTGTTTAAATTTTCGACTTCTTCTGTAGGCTCACCACTTTCTTCATCTGGCGTTGCGCTCGATTGAAGTTTTTCGGGATGCCGAGAGCCTGTATTCTTTTTTCCACACGATGCATTTTACAAAATCCCAGGAAGCACCCTCTCCATCGATCTTCTTGAAAAAGTCCCACACAACGGATTTCTTTTTTAAGGGCATTTCACTAAAAACAAAAGAACTTAAAACCAAGAACTTTACATTTATTAAACGTAAAAGTTACCACATACGATGACCAACCGAAACCGAGAATTGAACAAAAAACGGAAAACAAACCGATGCAGTGGCAAACCAAAACAGAACCGAGAAAAATCAAGCCGTAAACATAAAGACTTACAGCCAACTTTATAAAAAACGCTTATTCTACCTTTACCTATTCCACGAGTTAAATAAAGCAGGGAATAAGAGTTAAGCTATGGGTTAAAAACTTCCATGAATAAAACCAAAATGTTCGTGAAATAGTAAATTGACATAGCCTAGTACGCAGATCGCGCTAATTTTTAGTTTCCATACGAAATTCTCTCCAAAATTTAGCCAAGCTAAAATTAAGCAAAGCATTTTAGCTGAGAGGTACGCAGCTCCAGCTAAAAAATCAAATATTTGTTTCTTACTGTACATCACTAATCTGTCAAAATTTAGCGCACGAAATAATTGTCTGGGACATTATTCTCGAGCTAAATTTTGAATGGTTCTGGTATTTTTTAATTTTGTGTGAACTTTGCTTTGTTTTTACAGCTAGATTGTTGCTGCCTTCATGCAAAATGGATTCCGATTTGGAAGAATTTTTACAAGAATTACCACAACCGAAAAAAAGAATGCGTGGTAAAAATAAAATTACGTTCAGCATGGAAGACAAAAAAAAAAAACTGGCTACTCTTGTAAAGGAACACCCTTCTATATGGTGTCTGGTCCATCGCTCCTATTGCCACAACTTGTGCTGCTGCACAAATCACCAAATCTTCAATTTCTGATGTTTGGAGAGAAAAGTGGCAGCTAAAATTTAGCGCGATCTGCGTACTAGGCTTTACCAGAAATAAGATGCCTGTTTGGTAACTTGAAATTTTCCCCGAGTTTCGCAAACTTGGGAATTTTCGTATGGGTTCTGACAGAAAATTGTGATAATTTGTAAAAAAAACTCAAGTTACCAAACACACCTAAGAATTCTCTTGTTAATATATTGCTGTCAAAATTATTATCATTTTTCAATTGTTTGTGTTGTGTCTGTTTTCTGTTTTCTGTTTTGTTTTTATTTATTTAAATGGAATGTCTCTGATGGAAGCCATAACTTGCAAACCGACAGAAATATGTCCACCTTTTGGGTCTCCATTTAGGTCATTGTCAACAACCGCAATGAGTTTCCTCATATTTTCCTTGGAAAATCTAGATATATTTCTTCCTGAAATCCTCCTCACTTTGCACTTCCATTAGATCATATACCTACATGTATTTTTGTATAGTTTTCTTTTTATAGTGGCTGATGGCTGATTGTCCAATAATTAGAATAAATAGTTTAAAAACTCGATAAATCTAGCAGACATTAGCCGTTTTTTATTATGACCCATGATCCATATGGATCATCCTCCGAAAATAAAATAAACCTCATAGTGGCGAGAATCATCAGCCTGTTTTCGGATCATGAAACGTGAACCCGATAAAGAGCAGAGGCCTATTTCACAGAATATACATCACATTCATTACAGAAATGTATGTGACGTAAAGTAGGCCCCATATGAGTGGGCGTAAATTTAAATTTTTGTTACATAATGCGTTTTCTAAGTTGACTCAGTTTTTTTAAAAATTCAAAATTTACACTGAACCATCTTTGGCGACTACTTTAAGACATACATTCATACAATGTATATGATGTATGTTCCGTGAAATAGGCCCCTGGTTCATGTGTATTTGATGATCTATACAGATCAATTCTGATAATAAAAAACGGCTATTATTAATTTTATTCAAAGTTAAACTAGCAATCTTCACTAAGGTATATTTTTATTTCAGAATAAATTTGACACATCTGGTTCTTATTCCTTCGCTAAACCACCTTATCCAATGGTTTAACTTAGTACACGTCACTTTTTATAAATTTTATTTTATTCATAACATTTTGCACTTAGTCCACGGAATAAGACCTAACCCTTTTCCACGTTTATTAATTTGGCTGTTAAGGCCCAACTATAATAGGCATGAGCTAGCTTATGCACGCTTAAGCCAACGAGCGAATATATGAAATTCCTATTGAGTAGCCATAATGGAATCCAGCTACTTTTCGTCCAATTTTTCTAAGTTTCGTTCAATTAACCAAACATAAGCAAGAGCGGTCCGGTTCGCTCAGCGCATAAGTGAATTTGACAGATACGCTTCAGCACATACAAAATACACATCAAACCCATCGTCTGTGTAAATGATTCGAGATTAATGAAAGTGTATGTGTGATATCTTTGCTATCTCGTTGTCGTTGATTCAATGTTCACACTCAACAAAATTAAACAGCTGTGAATTTGATTTTGACAGCTGCTTTTGCGCGCGTAAGTTATTATGGCTATGCTTGCGACTTTTTGAAACTTAAGCAAACTTTTCGATAGGTTCTGACATTAGTTTATGTTTGCTTAAGCCTATTATAGTTGGGCCTTTAGAGTTTAGACTTCATGTTCACAGACAACTTTCTGTCAAAATTCCACAAATAACAGCACACTAGAGATTCCTGAAGATGATTCTAATAAAAACGCACTAGTGTGCGTTATAAACGAGACATGTACACGCAATAATGCGTTTTTATGAAATTCACCACAAGTAAACTTGTGAGGTGAAAAACTATCGATAGTTTTTTTAAAACTATCAATACATTCAATAGTTTTTTACTATCGATAGACTATCGATATTTAACGACCCCTAGTTCCAGTTCTTTTTTCAGATACAACTAGCAAGAGAATAGGATAAATGAACTTCTTTATTCTTTATCTTATTATTTCTTTTCATTTGTTAGTTCCGTCTCCCACGTTACTTGTTAGGTTAAAGTATGTTTTGTTTTACTTAGTTGTTTCTAACATATAAGTCCAGTTCTTTTTTCAGATGGAACTAATAAGAAAATAGGATAAAGGAACTTCTTTATTCTTCTTCTTATTAGTTCTTTTCATTTGTTAGTTCCGTCTCCCATGTTCATGTAATTAGCTCATTTCATTCGGATTATGAAAATAGAAAAAAAGGAGTATTATATTTTAATTTTTTTTGCGTTGATCGTTGTTTTTTGCTTGTAAAAATATGAAAATGATATGATATTGTTGGTTAACTTAATTTTTACTTGCGATATATAGGAACTATATGGCAAGTTATGGATTCGTAAAAAAAAATCGAACTTGGGACCAAAGTTGACATTACGATGATATCGAAGTCGAAGAAAGTGGGTCTCGCAATTCCGTCCTCCTGTCTATCCGTTTTTTTTTTCATTTTTTTAAGACCAAAAACAACGGTACCTGCCTTACAAATTTTATTACCAAAAAATGAAAATCTTATTTTTGCTCAAAAACGTGCCAACAACTTTTTTTTTTTTTAATTCAGTAATTTTTTTTTTAAAGGCATCCATTTTGTAAAAAAAAATTTCGAAAAATGTTTAGAAATGGTACCTCCCATAGAACCATTTTTTGATTTTCGATTTTCTCAAAAACGGTTGAACTGATATTCACCTTTTTTCTTTTTTTTTGAAAATGTTTGAAAAAGTCTTAAAAGTTTTGTTTACCAAAATTTTCCAAATTTTTTTTTTGATTTTTAAAAAAGTTTCACAATTAAACTTAATGCAGTAGACTCGCAGTAACGTGAACTATTAAAAACCGAGCGCGTTCACGTTTGCGAAGTTGTTCATGTTAACGAAGGCGTAGTTCTTTAAATTTTCCAAATATATTAGACATGTGTTTTAACACAAATTTATATATTTTTTTATTTTTCGGTTTGTACATATGTAATTCATAATGTTTTGTTAAGAAAAAAAATGTAGGTTCGTTGAAATTAATGAAAAAAATGGGTTATCTTTTTCTGGATTTTATTTTTTTGCAAATTGCTGAACACGGCCTTTTCGCGGAGACGTTTAAGCACGCTGATATCTGTTGGGTTTATGTTTTCATGTTCCGCCCATTTCAAAGCTCTATTAAAAATGTTGATTGCTTCACTATGCTCTATCTGGTATGTGCTCTTTCCAGAATACTGTCCTCGCTTTCACTTTCATCACTGATCAAAACCTCGTTCGTTTCTGTTGCGTTTGGAAGATCTTCAGTCCAATCATGGTTATCAGCTAATGAAAAGCTAACCTGCAAACACACAATTTGAATCAAATGAGTTACTGGACGGAAGAAAAGGTTCAAACCTCTGGATTAATTGCATGAAGAAGTTCTATTGTGCGTTCTTGTTGGGAGTTAAGCCAAGCTGAATTTAAATAGACAATAGCGTCCCTTAACGTCAATTTCTTTAGGGCTTCAATAACATCAGTCCCTGTGGCTACAATTGATGCCAAAAAACTTTTTCTGTAGAAAAGTTTTGTAAGTCTTATGGCATTTTGATCCATTGGCTGTGACATTTGGTGGCATAAACATTGCAGTTATTAACTCGTCGTCTGATCTCAATTCATTTTCGGGAGGATGAGATGGAGCATTATCTATCAACAGCAGAGCTTTGTTGGGCAATCCTTGCTCTTTTAAAAAGTTTCTGACCTACACGTGTAAAAGTTTGAAATCAATGTTAAACTGCAACCTGTTTCTTACCTGTGGTACGAACGAATGGTGAAACCAATTTTTAAAAATGGCACTCGTCATGCATGACGATTTGGAGCAACTATAGTCAACAGGAGATTCAAAATTTCTAAAAGAGCGAGGATTTTTTGCCTTTCCAATCACTAAAAGTTTAACTTTATGTACCCCTGTTGCGTTTGTACAAGCTAGAAAAGTGACGCGCTGTTTTTTTGTTTTTCTTCCAGGAGCATTTTATCGTGAGATAGACCTAGCTCTTTAATTTTGGCTTGTAGCTTGTTCTTGAAAGGGTCCACAAGAATAAAACTTTTCTCCACTTATTTTAATAAAACGCACCCCATAACGCTTCTTAAATCGTTGCAACCATCCGTCACTCGCATTAAAATCGCTTTAAGTTTCATTAACTTGTGAAGGAAACAATTTAGCTTTTTCTTTAACCATCAATCCATTGACTGGATAATTTTTTTGTCGCTGTTTGAGGAACCAACGGTACAGCGCTTTTTCCATTTTAGGAAGTTCAGAACACTTCAAAGTCTTCCGCATTCCAGGTCCAGAAAATGTATTGTTAACACATTTTAAAATTTTCTCTTTTTTTTTGTTGATAGCGCAAATTGTTGACTTTGCAACATTGTACTGTTTTGCTAACCTAGTTACGCTTGATCATCCTTTTAATTTTTCTATTACATGCACTTTTTCCTTTAGAGACAAGAATTTTGGTACTTTTTGCGACATTTTTCACGAAAAACTTTAGATTGGATCATGCCAATTCAGCACCTCTGCACACTAAACTTAATGCTAAAGCACAGCGAAAACGCCAGGACTCACGAGAAATCATTAACGGGGATTCCCCGTTTAGTAAAAACGATTTGAATAACCGACAAACGCAGAAAAAAAGCAATGTTTCTATGTTGAATGAATTTTAAATTTGTTCACGTTATAAGGCTTTCTCACCGTGTTCACGCTACAGAGTAGTCAGTGTACAAAAAAATATGTTCACGTTAGCCGGTGTTCACGTAAGGCGGTGTTTTTGTTAACGCGAGTCTACGACTCTGTCAATTTTTATTAAACTTGGTACCCAGCAGTTTTTCAACATTGTATAGCAGATTTTTAATTAAAATTATTCTTATAACCAAAAATAACGGTACCTACCATACAAATGTTTAAAAACCGGTTTTGAAAATATCATATTTCTCAAAAATGGCTCCTACGATTTTGAATAAAATTGAAATTGATCTAAGTGATCTTATACGATCTACCATATTAATGAAAAAAACATCTCTCATAGAACCTTTTTTGATTTTCGACTATCTCATTATCAGTTGAACTGATTTTAATTAATTTTTTTGCACAAAAGTCTCAAATAATTTCTAATAATAATACAAACCAAAATTTTCAAAAAAATAAATTATTGATTTTTAAAAAAATTTTCAAAATTATTTCTTGAAAATTCCATATTTCGAAAATAGGTAGATGATATTTTTTTTAATTAATTTTTTAATTCCACAATAATAAAGGCTAAAAATTGCATACCATTTTATTTTTTATTTTTTCAAAATTTTATATATAAAAAACTATTTAAAAAAAACCGCTCCAACGATTTTCAATTTTTTTTCTCATAAATTGAGATTTTATTAAGAAATCGGATGATGTACATCGCATTGGTGTCAAAACAATTTTAGAGGTTATATTTTGTTTTTATTATTTAAATAATTTGGGCTTACAGATCTTTATCTTATGAATGCAAATAAACGTTGGGAAAAGGATGAAATAAGTGTTTTATTTGCATTCATAAGATAAACATCTGTTAGCCCAAATTATTTAAACAATATAAACAAAATATATTCAGATCACCAAAAACAAACTATATAATTTCAGAGGTTGTTTAATCAATTTATGTTTAATTAAACATTCAGATCACCAAAAACAAACTATATAATTTCAGAGGTTGTTTAATCAATTTATGTTTAATTATATAGTACCTGGGAGACCGAGCTTCGCTCGGCTTTTCCTAATCGAAAATTGAAATATGTATGACAGAAGATGGCAGTTAGCGGAAAACAACATTATGCCATTCATTAAATTTGTTCCTTTATAAATGCATTCATTTTTTAAAAAATCCTTGCAAGGTCTTAGAGATAAAAATTTGCAATAATTTTTTTTAATATTTAAAAAAAATTGAGGAGGTGTCCCGTTCAAAATTTAACGATGACCTTTATAAGCACTCACCTAATATCCATAATGTTCAATTATAATATTATAATAATTTTATGTATAATATTATATAACGCTTTGTGGTTGCTATATAACTCCACCTTGGTGGATATGCAAACCCTAACAACAACATGGCGTCCAATTTTAAATTTTTCACTCGTTCATAAGAACAAAATTTTAAAATTTTATCAAAGTCGTTGCTCCTTTTGTGACGCCCCGCTCCCTGGCTACGGCCTTTTTTTGACGTCCCGCCCCTTGGCTACGGTCTTTTCTTAAGATCAACTTAGAAAGCAAAATATTATCTTAATACAGAATTTCATCAAAATTGTAAAAAACTTAAGCTTAGCTCTTCTAAACATAAAATTGCATCCATAACATAATAAGCATAACATAAAATTGCATCCAAATCGTTAGACTTGAAATAGAATTCAGCGTTCTTTGGCACCTCCTTAGTTAAGGGCCTGGATGACACTTATTTTTATTAGCTATGAAAGTTAAAATATTATCTAAATACAAAATTCCATCCAAATTGTTAAAACTGTTGCTTAAGCGCCTCTGAGTTAAGGGCCTGTATGATACAATAAAAGTGCGCGGTTTTTATCCAAAAATATTTTTTGAATTTTTTTTCTTGTTCATCAGTACACTTCCTAATAATTTCATCCAAATCGCTGAATCCATTTACGAGATTTCAATATATTCCAAAAGTGGGCGTGGTATTTTACAGAATCAAATTTTTCATAATTTTTCACAAATTTTTCATAAGAATAAACTCCAAAAATTTCATGCAAATCGTTGGAGCCGGATAAACCAAAAAAGTGGGCGGAGCTTTGGGCCGATATAATTATTTTTTCCTATTTTTCTCACTCATAAGGATGAACTCCAAAACTTTCATTCAAATCGTTTGAGTTGTTTCCGAGAAATACAGACATTATAACAAAAAACTCTGAAAATTTCACCAAAATAGCTGGAGCCGTTTCCGAGACAAAAGATAATAAAAGCGGGCGTGGCAGTGGGCGCAGTTTGGGAAAAGAATTTTTCATATTTTATTATAAGAATAAGTTCTAAGAAATTCATTTAAATCATTTGATTTGTTTGAGAGAAACTGAGAAATAATAAAAGTGGGCGGATTTAACTAAATCCAATGTTCAATTTTTTCCTTGTTCATAAAAATAAACTAAAATTCATTTAAGTCGTTAGAACCGTTTTCGAGAAAGTGGGTGTGGCAGTAGGCGGATTTTACTTATTTTTAAAAAGAGAACGCTCTCTGTAAGTTTCATCCAAATTGTTGTAGCCGTTACCCATAAACTAAATACGAACAAAGTGGGCGGGGCAGTGGGGGGATTTCACTAAATTTTTCTTTACATTTTTCTTCTTATTGAGGAGAAAAAACTGAACAATTCATTAAAATAGCTAGTGCCGTTTCCGAGAAACCAAGCAATAATAAAAGTGGGCGTGGCAGAGGGTGGATTTTAGTAAAAGAATTTTTCAATTTTTTGTTATAAGAATAAACTCTTTTAACCTCATTCAAATCGTTTGAATTGTTTTCGAGAAACTGAGAAATTATAAAAGTGGGCGTGACAGTAATAGAATTTTACTAAATCAATTTTTTTATTTTTTTTCTCGTTCATAAGAATAAACTCTGAAAATTGTATCCAAGTCGTTGGAGCCGTTTTCGAAAAACCAAAAACTAATAATAGTGGGCGTGGGAGTAGGCGGATTTTACTAATTTAATTTTTTTAATTTTGTTCGTACCCATAAAAGTAAACTCTGAAAATTTCATTTAAATCGTTTTAGCTTTTTCCGAGAAATAAAGACATTTTCGACCGTTTCCGCCAAACTAAGAAGTAAGAAAAGTGGGCGTGGAAGTGGGCGGATTTTACTAAATCCAATTTTTTATTAATTTTCTCGTATATTTTTTTAATTCCACAATAATAAAGGCTAAAAATTGCATACCATTTTTTTTTTTATTTTTTCAAAATTTTATATATAAAAACTATTTAAAAAAAAACGCTCCAACGATTTTCAATTTTTTTTCTCATAAATTGAGATTTTATTAAGAAATCGGATGATGTACATTGGTGTCAAAACAGTTTTAGAGGTTATATTTTGTTTTTATTATTTAAATAATTTGGGCTTACAGATCTTTATCTTATGAATGCAAATAAACGTTGGGAAAAGGATGAAATAAGTGTTTTATTTGCATTCATAACATAAAGATCTGTTAGCCCAAATTATTTAAACAATATAAACAAAATATAAATACATTCAGATCACCAAAAACAAACTATATAATTTCAGAGGTTGTTTAATCAATTTATGTTTAATTATGTAGTACTTGGGAGACCGATCTTCGCTCGGCTTTTCCTAATCGAAAATTGAAATATTATGTATAACAAAAGATGGCAGTTAGCGGAAAACAACATTATGCCATTAAAAAAACTCTGAAAATTTGATCAAAATCTTTGGAGCCATTTCCGAGAAACCAAATATATTTAAATATATATACAAGAATAACTCGTTTAAAGTAATAAGATATTTTTACAATTTTTCAGTCTAAACTGTAAGTTCCATGCATATTTCCAACGAGGTGCTATATTGTTCATAAATAAATGTATACACCTACTCACATAATACAACCTTAAACTTAACTACGTTTTAAACAGGTGGTATGCAATAAAGGCTTTCTTCACTAATTTACTACACATATTTTTTTTTGTAGTAGGTACAGATTTTAATATATAAGAAAATTAAATAGTTCCGCGGAACTAGTTCCAAGATTAAAACTAAACGTTCCGCGTTCGTTCCGCTCATGGAACTATTTTGCGCAACTCAAGTTCCATTCGCAAATGAAGCTAAATATCTCGGAATGACTCTAGACGCGAAATTTAAATGGGAGGACCATTTTAAAAGGAAATGCGAAGAATTAAATATTAAATTCAGAGAAATGTACTGGTTACTCGGGAAACACTCTAAGCTTAATATAGAAAACAAGCTCATTTTATACAGGCCTTAAAGCCCGTCTGGACTTTGGTATACAGCCTTGGGGTTATACTCGCGATTCAAATTTTAACATTTTACAATCTTTTGAGAATAAATTGCTAAGATCATTTGTTAATGCGCCGTGGTGTATTAAACAGATCTACACAGGGATCTTGGGATCGCCACGGTACGAAATGAAATAAAAACTTTTGCGCGAAAGCATAGAAAACGACTTTAAGAATACGCTAATAGAACTATTATCGATATTCTTGACGAGACAAATTTAGTAAGCCGTGCCGCTTGCGAAGGACTAAACCTTCTGACTTGGTGCGGTAAACCGCTTTAAAAATCGCGAAAAACGCAGGAACTGCCACCGGACAGTTACCTGCAACGCGTTGTATAACTTCGTTAAAAATAAATTGATAGATAAGTTTCAACAGTTGCAATCGGGAAGAGGAGGTGGTTTTATTGAAGTAAGAATCACAAACTTCTATGGCACGCATTTTTCGGTCATCATAGAGCCTTTTGAAGGTTGTAACACCAACCCATGGGAAAACAAATAATTATACCACTCCGAATATTCACAGACGCAATGTGAAATGTCCAATCCAAGTGGAAAGTTATATGAGAACCATATTATAAGAAACCTATGTAGAATTGAAAGACAAATTAAAGTAGAATGGCCGTGGTTACGGAATATTAAACTATTGTAAACATGATTATTTAATAGTCAACAGGAGCAACACCATTACAACTTGTTTTGTGAAATCGAAGTATAACTCCTTCGATTCAGACAATCTTGCGAAATAATTTACTTGACCAAATACCTATTAGCATAGATAATAAACTATACAGATGTAGCATCCCCATAAAAAAAATGTCCCAATTTATTTTTACACCAGGCAGACGAGCAACCGGCAAGAAAGCTCTTTGCCTGTTCATAGTTTTAAAGCACAGAAAGAAAGCTATTTGTCTTTTACAAAAAGTTCTCTCTTGCGTGCTCACTCATATGTTTTCCCTCTTGCTCTGTTGCTCAGGATATAGGAATGAAATGAATGGGAAGAAAATTGATTACAAACGTGTTTTTTTGTTTCTGCAATACTATGCAGTCAGCAACGATCAAGAGGAAGACGAAAGACTTTGCGATTCTGTTTGTTTTTTTACTGTGTTGTTGTACGATTTTGGTTAAGGTCGTCTGGGGCTGGCGACAAAGAATAAAAAGTAGGTACATATATGAACTCTTTTTCTTCTTTGCATTGATCCATGGATATTGGATATATTCTTCATGTGAGTAGGTAGAACATTTTTTTTGAGTGAATAATAATCGGTCTGTAACATAGGATTTCAGTATTTCGTAGAGATGCGTTGGGAGGTCTCTATGCTGTTTGTATTCAAATCCCAAACCTTGTCAAAGGCTTGAGCAACATCTAGAAATAGAACGGAATCGTCCTAATCTTTAAAACCCACCCTATTAAATCCCTAAAATTTAAAAATCAACAAAAAATAACCTCAACAAATAAACATTTTTCAATAAAAAAAAAATTGAAAAAAAAAATTCTTTTAGCACGCCATCCATACCCATACAATTTGTTACCAACGCAACGCAACTGCAGTCGGTGCTGCAGGCGGTGCTGCAAAGGTTCACCAACTTTAAACTTTTCACGTGCAGCACTTCTTATGTTTCAATTTATATGAAGAAAAAAAGAGCCGGAAAAAAATATTGAAGTTTTTAGTGCTCATTAGTGTCACAAAAAAAATATTAATTAAAAGAAAAATATTGTAAATAAAAAAAGTGAATAATAAACTCGGGGTTGTTTTTTTTTTTCTTTAAAAAATATAAAAAGCTGTAGGGGAAGTGGGGGCAAGACATGGGGGCAAGACCGTTTTTGTACTATGTTGTATGAAAAAAATAGAAATGGCAACACTTACAATAAAAACACGTGGCTTTTAGTATGATCGATCATGTCTTCCAGTATGAGGTAGTTCGGTTGAGATGGCGAGAAGTTACGGTAGTTTTTGTGATTTTTCGGCAAAACGTTATCGTTTGGCTGTAATGTAAGTTGTGCTCTTACAGGTAAAATAATTAAAATTTTTAACTTTTTCTTTTTTGTAACTAGAAAGTGGATGATTAAAATTATTTTTTGTGAAAGAAAAGAGACATAGAGAGAAAAAAATAATAAGAAACTTTGAGAAATTCAGGTAAGATCTGATTGGGGGAAAACCGCACATGTGCGATCTTGCCCCTATGCGGTTTTGCCCCCATGTTTTAGTATGTGTTCAATTTTCCTTAATATGTTTCTTTTTACTATGTTTTATAGTCAAATATGGTACTAAATTATATTCGTAAAACAACGCGGCAGTCATGGCAGGAATCTGGAACGAAAAGTGCACTTTATGCGGTTCTTAACAATGAGATGGGGTTTCAGAATGCTTGTCGTGCCTTTAATGTCCCTAAGAGCACTCTAAGGGACAGATATAAGAAAGTAGTCGACAAATCGAACACTCTTGAAAACTGCTCAAAAAAGTGCTCTCTTGGAACAGTCAAAACTGTTTTCACAAAAGAGCAAGAGAATGAACTATCTGAACACATAATTATGCTGGAAAGCCGTTTGTTTCCTATAACTATCAAGGATTTGCGTGAACTTGCATTTCAACTAGCTGAAAAAAATGGAATTAAAAACGATTTTGACAAAGAAACTGGGATGGCTGGATATAAGTGGGTGCAAAACTTTTTGAAGAGAAATCCTCGCATTAGTCTTCGTAAGCCGGAAGGGGCCTCCGGAGCCAGAGCTATGGGTTTCAATCGGGTATCGGTGGCTAAATATTTTGAACTTTTAACTGAATTAATGGATAAATACGACTTCACACCAGACCATATTTATAACGTTGACGAAACTGGCATATCAACGGTACCCAAAAAAGTATTAAAAGTATTGGCTAAAAAAGGTAAACCGCAAGTAAGTTCGTTTTTCTTTTCTTAGAATCATTACCTTATCGGCACTTTCCATCATCAGGTTGGAAGTTTAATATCTGCAGAACGTGGCAAAACAATAACAGTTGAAATCTGTATGAGTGCCTCTGAACAGTTCATACCACCTTTATTCGTTTTTCCTCGCGTCAGAGCTCATTGGCATATCAACATACTTGAGAGAGCTCCGCCATGTTCAGTTGCTACTTATCATCCCAGCGGTTGGATGCAAACCGATTTATTTTTGATTTGGTTCGACCATTTTTTAAAACATGCAAATCCAACAAAGGATAACCCGGTGTTACTTTTATTAGATGGACACTCAACGCATACAAAAAACTTGGAGTTTATAAACAGGACTCGAGATAAGAATGTTTTTGTTCTATGCTTTCCACCTCATTGTTCGCACAGAATGCAACCACTAGACGTTGGTTTTATGGCACCACTGAGTCAGTATTATTCGTCAGAAGTAAAAAAGTGGATACGGAATAATTCACCAGCAATGGTTACTGAATATCAAATTCCGGAACTCTTTGGCATTGCGTTCATGAAATCCGCCATAATTCAGACGGCAGTTAACGGATTCAAAAAGACAGGAATGTATCCATTAAACAGTGAGGTGTATGAAGACGGGATGTTTCAACCTGCAGAAACCACCAACAAGCCATTATCTGAAGAACAATCATTGGTAGAAGTCACCGAAGAGCCTATCACAACTGTCTCACTGCAAGAAGTTTCTAAAGTAAAATGGAAGAGGCACGTTCAATTGAACCGGCGCGGCGGCGGCACCACCGGCATCAATAACCGTTGAAATTTCTACTTATGAAAACCATGTCAACATATATGTACTTCGTCGATGCAAGTGTTTTTTAGTGCATATAATATATCCGCTTGAAAAAAAACTAATTTTCGCAGAAGAAGATTCGGAATTAGTGTGAAAGGGGGAAAGATTTGTTGTTTCACTTTTTCACAAAACCAGAATCGACTCATTGGGCCTATTTCACGGCACATACATCATATTATACAATATATGTGACGTTAAAATGGCCCAGATGAGTGAGTGTAAATTTTAGTTTTTTCTTTAAATTAAGCCTTTACTAAGTTAACGCATAGCAATAGAGACTACTTTAAGGAACATACATCACATACAATGTTTATGATAAAATTCTGTGAAATAGGCCCCTGGTGTTTCAATAAAACAAAAATAAAATAATTTTTAAAATCTTACCTGCCAAATCTAACTTTGTACGTATAACAGATCGCTTGAATCTTGCCGTAGGTGTGTTTAATACTTCAATTGAAATGTCAGTAGAACTATTGTTATCTTTTGATTCAATTTCACTTTGCCTTAAAATAAAAAAGTGTGAAAAACTGCTTATGCGGTTTGTAAAATATTTATAATTTTTTTATTAAAGGTATTTTTAGAGTTTTAATTCATGAATAAAAAATAAAAATGTGTTTTTTATAATTAAATAAAATAGTTTTAGGGTGAAGAAGAATGAAAATACTTTTTTCGCATTAAAAAATCAAAACGGACCAAAATCACATTATAAAATATATTCAATAAAAATTCGAAAACTAATTGATAAAAATAAACCTACTAATTAAGTGCCTGTTTACATAGGCATTTTACTGAAGGGCGCATCCAGTGAGACAGGTAGATTTTATGTGCGTAGAAACGAGAAGGATTTTGGGATGGAATATACCCGTCTCGTTTCTACGCACACATAAATCTACCTGTCTCACTGGTTGCGCCTTTCAGTAAAATGCCTATGTAAACAGGCACTTATAACTTATCGAACACGAGAGTCTAGTAATAAAATCAAACTAATACAAACCCAGAATATCTCAAAATGTGTTCTGTACATGCTGGTACGCAAATATCTTCCTTCATAGCTTGATAAAAAACTTTATTGTTAATGTTTGCTGTGAAGTAAAAATATTTGAGATGTTAATTTCCTATAGATGAGAATCTCTGGATAAATTCTAGATAAATATTTTTTGCTACTTCTTTCAATATACATTTTCAAATTTCGAAATTTAGTAATATTGGCATAAAAAAACAGTGAATCCGAATAATATGACGGTTAGTGTACGCATAATTTATACGAATAATTTTAAATAACTTAGAGAGCTTCATACCATTCAAAAGGCATATCTTTCCCGATAAGTCACAGAAGCGTTCGCGATCTGAAAGAATAAGTTAGCATTTCATAACATTACATATAGTACATAGTCTAAGAGCAAGAAGCGGATTTACTTATCTTATAGTCAAGGAAAATTAGAAAAAAGTTCGGAAAAATTATATACAGGGTTTTTGTTTTTTGAATCAGCTTATTTGAAGTGTTCTTAGTATTTTGTGAAAGTTCCCCATTGATCTAAGTGTCACGTCATTGATTTTCAGAGGGCCAAAGGGGGTTTTCGGCTTTCGCTAATACGGTACTGGTAAAATGGAATACATCAAAAATAAATTCGTCTAGTCCTGAAACTGAGTTAAATTGTTTAAATTATTATGAAAATGAAGAATTTAAAGACCCCATAAAAATATCTGTTAGAAAATGTGTTTTTTTTTTGGGGAGAGGGAAATGTGAATTGGGTTCATATTAACTATAAAAAACTCTACAACATGTTTATTATTGAAACTGTGAGAAAATGTTTCATTTTCCATGAGAAAGAAGACTCGAGAATATCTATTTTAGTCGTTTTGGAGGGATAAGGTGGCGGCAGGGGTATATTAAAAACTGAAAATATAACTTGATGGAATCTGGGTATATGACACATGATTTTAGGGTATTTTTTGATGCTGAACCTTATAAACGACAAATAAAGATGTTATATCCTCCCTTTAAAAAGTTATAGTGATTTTTTAAACAAAGATAAGAGTTTTTTCCGTAGTACCACTGTTAACAAAAATTGCATCTAAAGCGGATACCTGCTTCATAATGTGGTATGGCATCGTGATGAAATATTTTACAACATTTTAAAGTCCTATATAAGTTACGTGCAAAAGCATTTTGGCAAAATGTCAATATTATATTCGACGGCTATAATGACAACGAGAATAATATTAAAGCTTCGGAGCAACGTCGTCGGTACGCTGCAACATCTTTGTCAGCTGATATTTTATTTGATTCATTGATAACAGTACAGACTAATCAACAATAATTTCTAGCCAACAAAAATAAAAAAAGCTGTTATTATTATTATTATTATTATTTTAATTTATTAGGCTATACATAAATGTACAGAATAAAAAAAATAAAATATATAGAAAATTGGGTTAATAAATCAGAGCACAGTTGTTGGGGCGGTCGGGAGAAAGCTTAAATGTTTAAGATCACTCTCGACCGCCCCAAAACTGAGATGAGGCTAAAGTTCTTATAAGTTATTCACAAGATTTAATTTTTTTTTAAATGGTGTGTATATATATTTAAGGTTTTGTTCAGAGGGAACTGAAAGAAGGCTACAAAAGTCTTTATTAAATAGTTCGTTAGAGATTTTTTTACATAAATACAATCGGATGTTAAGTGTTTTATGGATAAGATATGGTTTGATTGGCAAGAGTGACATAACGGTGGCGGGTCTTTGTTAAGCAAGTAGTTATGTGTTAGCTTGGTATGTCCAATTCATAGTCTTACGAAGTTTTTGATTAAAGTTGCAGTTGTGTTTGGAGGGTAGATAGCAGGAGTTAGATTTGGATTGATGGAGGAATAGTGGTGAAAGTATTGAGTCCATTGTTCTTCATTTTTTTGTTGCCAGTGGGAATGAATTAGTTTGAGTAGATCTTTTTTATCAGGTTGGTAGTTCGAAATATTAAGGTTTGACGGCATATACGCAGATTTCGCTTCACGGTCTGCGATTGCATTACCTTGTATGCCGATGTGGCCTGGTACCCAGACTAGTTTTAAGTTGAAGTCTAGTTTGATGATATTGTCGCGAATTTTTCTGATGTAAGGCGATTGATTATTTATATTTTTAATAGCTGTTAATGTCGAAAGGCTATCGGTGCATATGACTGTTTTTCTCTTGTTTTTATAAGCGATTTCAGAAGCTTTGAGTACAACTAGTGCTTCGATGGTGAAGATTGAAAAGAAAGGTGGAATCTTTTCAGCATATATAAGTGCTCCATTAGAGTTAACTACAGCATAACCAGCGTTGTCGCCGTTTTTTGAGCCATCAGTGAAGAAGATGTCCCAAGTGTTTTTTTTGAAAAGCATACATCACTTCGTTGAACATTTGAAAATATGTTTCTTTAGGGATGTCGTCTTTCTGAGTCTGGATAGTGTAGTATTAAAAGAGGCAGGGGGGTTCTTTTCCATGGTTGTCTTTTTTAGAACTGGATTGAGGCCGATGTCTTTGGCAAATGCTAGAGCACAGTAAAGAGCTGATGGGACGTTAGGAGTCTTTTTTCTGTTTAAAATTTTTATTGCATCTGTGTGTATCGGGGAGTATGACGAGTTGTATATATTTGATAAAAGTCGGGATGTGAGTTGGTTTTTCCTGTCTTCAATAGATGAAAATCCACCTTCTGCGAGTAAGTTTTTGATTGGACTGGGTTCTAAATGCTTTAAGACTGAATCTTACTGCTGCATGGTATGTTGCTTGAAGAATTTGAGTTGTCGATTTTGCACAATTACCATATATAACAAGACCGTAATCTATTTTTGATAAAATATTTTATAATATTAAGCCTGGCAGCTAGATTCTTTTTTAAATTTAAACATTGTACCTTAAAATTAACCTTATTGTCAAATATAATACCTAGGATACTTAAATCATTAACAGAAGGAATTTCTATATTGTTCAACATAATAACCGGCTTTAAAAAATTTATTTTTCTGCAAACGTGTAGATGTTTACTTTTATTAAGGGAAATTAAAGCTCCCGATTGGATGCACCAGGTGTTAATTCTTTGAAGTATTTCATTAAGTGTGCTTTCTGTTTTGGATAGATCGTTGCGTTTAGATAATATATACAAGTCATCGGCATATACCGTGTGGCTAATGTTTTTGAATTGAGTAATGATGTTGCTTATGTCATCGTATACGACTATAAAAATTACAACCGAAAGGGGAGATCCTTGTGGTATGCCATTATCGAGATTATAAATATTGGAGTGGTAGTTGTTTACCTTGGCACGGAATTTTCTATGTAAAAGGAATGATCATCCAACAAAAATAGGCAGTACACGTCTTATGGAAGTGCTTTTTCAAAATCAGTAGAGCGCCATATTTTTGCACCATACTAAATTGAAAGAACTCCTCCATAAAAAAGTGTTTGCCCGCCTGTGAATTTTCGATTGTATCTGACGCAGACTCAACGTCCTACTGAGTGCACATCTGAGTGCACACTGATTTACTGAATTGCTGTGGCCTATGGCTGCTGCGGCTATTCAACCCCCATTACTTATTGATGTGCATTCAGAGTTACCCGTCCCAGTTGGTAACTCTTTCAGCTTTTTTTTCCTTGGGCTTCTCTTGAGTAGCTTTCGATTTTCGAGCTTTAAAAAAAGTTTTTAATAATGAGTGTTATCGTGGAGTGTTTTCATCTTTTGCATTTCTTTTAATGTGTTAAAGTTACAAAAGCTAAGCTGTTTTCTTTGAAGAAGAATATTATTTGCGTAGATTTTCGTAGCGCGTTGTCAATTAATGTGAAGTAAATTGTATTTTTAAAAGGTAAAATGTGTTTTAATTTTTATAAATAAAACAATTAAATGAAAATTAACATCTAAAAAAAAGGGCGGTAACCCTACATATACTATTCTTTCATATTTGAGTCAATTTAAAATAAACACTACGACAACCCTGTGAGAGCTTTAATGAAGGACAGATTTATACAATCCACTGTAGCCAGAATGCGAGGCAAACGTCCTATCTTGCCCACACTGCCTATTTTTGTTGGATGAAGTATAATATAGTTGAACATCTTTGGTCCAATTTTCCATTTTTTTAGTTTATTAAGGACTATGTGCATGCCTATCATATCCAGTGGCGGATCCACGGGGGAGGGTGGGGTTTCGGGTTTCTCTTCAACCTAAATTTTGTCTACATTTGATCTACTTATTTCCAGAAGGCTCATCTTTTTATAAAATTTTGACTAAAAATTTCTTCAAGTATAATGAATAGGTATCTACCTCAAAAACTTCAAATGCATTTTAGTGGAAAGAGGACAGTTTTATGAGGGAAACTTAGTTGAAGAGCTTAAGGTATTTTAAATTTTGAAGACTTATTTAGTTTATCATACCCCTCCAAAGTAACATATTAAAATACTATTAAATATTATAAGGATAAAAAGAAGTTAGCACACCAAACGGATGTGCTGCTATGTGCCCAACTTATGCTGCCATGTGCCGTAAAAAATCGTACAAGGTTTTTAGAGACTATCAATATATTTAGCGTGAAGTTAGTGACGCCATATTTGATTTTGAAAAAAAAAATTTACTGTATTGTGCTCAACTTGTAATGCGATGTGCCGTAAATACCTACCTGAACTTTTAGTGTGGAATTTCTTCCAAAATTATGTTTTCTTAAAAACTGTAAGTAATTGTGCTATTTTGTGCTCAAGAATTGATATACAATCGAGGAGATAACAAAATCGCATATTTGCAACTTTGAAGACCGAACGAAAATGTTGCAAAGGATTTCAGAGTGAAATTAACACTATCATTTTCGATTTTCAAAAAAAGTTGTACTGTGTTGTGCTCAACTCCATGTGATGCCGTAAATATTTTTTTTTTAAATTCGCAAATTTTGAAATTTTAGGGATGTTTTTTTTTTCAAAATTACGATTTTCCAAAACATTAAAGTTGTACTGCATTTTGCTCAAAAAATGATTCGAATATTTATAGCATTGTGCGGGTTCAATAAAAATTACTAAACATCTGAATTTTCAGATATCTGAATTTATGTTGTTGAACGCAAAAAAAAATCTGAATTTTCAGTTGAAAGTCACTGTGTCAAATTCCTGCATTTACTTATAAGATTTACATTTAAGCGAAATAAAATAGAACTTTGATTATATTCGTATATTAAACATTGACCGTGAGTACTTGTGAGGTGAAATTATATGCAACTAAATCAGCAATAGGTTTTATTATTTTCATTAAAAGTTTTTTATTGATATGTATGCCCTACAAATTTCTAGAAAAACTTTTTAAATATCAATATAAAAAATTGTTGAAATTCAGTAAACAATAAACAAAAAGTTCGTTCATTTAAATTAGTATTCGATTTTCATGACGAAAACTAAAAAAATCAACCACCAACAAGACGAAAATAATAAAGTTCAGCTTTTATGTGTGCTTTTGGCACTTCCCCCACCACAAACAACTTTCATCTGAATTTTCAGATGAGAATTTCTTGTCTGAAAATTCAGATGAAACGTAAATAAACGTAACTAAAAGTCACTAAAAGTCAGCTAACTTTTTATGACAGCTGGCCAATCAGAAGCTCCATAAATTCAGAAATCTGAAAATTCAGATGTAAAACGTAATCGATTGAACGCACCCATTTAGGGCCAAAAATACATTTTGGGAAGCGTTAAGTTAGCACCGCCAATTTCGATTTTCAAAAAAAATTAAGTTACGCTGTATATTGTGCTCAACTAGTGTTGCCATTGTGCCGTAAGTATTTTTTAATTCGCAAATTTGCAATTGTTTTTTTTTAATTATGATCTTTTAAAATGTTATACTTGCGCTGTTTTAAGCTCAGTTTGTGCTTTTTTGTTTTTTTTTTAAATCGAAAATGGCGGTGCTAACTTCATGTACATAAATAATGTAGCACAAAGCCCACGCAAGTTTTATTTATCTTAAAGTTTTCTATTTGTAGTTGGACCCCCCCCCCCCCCCATTTCCAAATCCTGGATCCGCCACTGATCATATCAAAAGCCTTTTCAAAGTCAATACATAAATATGCAATGAGTCTTGCTGTTTAAACAGAAGACCAAACAGATAAAGGATAAGATCGGAACACAGTGAAAATTGAAACAATTAAAATGACAAATTTCATAGGTAGAATCGAGTTATTTTTAATTTAGGAGATGATTTTACTTCTTACGTTGAAAGAATGTCTCATTCATTAAAACTTAATAAAGTGACCACAGATGAAGAAAAAGTATCCTTCTTAATTGGTGTCGAGGGCGCGGAGTTATATAAAATTGCAAAAACTTTAGTTGCGCCAACAAAGCCCAAAACATTGAAATTTAATGATTTAGTGGAAAAATTAAAAGCTCATTTTAATCCAAAAAAATATAACCAGGGAGCAGAAGTGACCATATCTGATTTCATTGTTGCATTAAGAATCTTAGCAGATAATTGTAACTACGGTGAATTCTTGTCAGACGCTTTGAAAGACAGGTTGTTGATGGGCTTGAGAGACAAGAAAATTCAAAGCAAATTAATCGACACAGGCGATTTGACGTTTAATAAAGCTTGTGACACTGCTTTAAATATATAAATATTAAATAATTATATATATATTCAAGCTGAAATGATGGTACTAAGTGGTACAAATAATGCAGCAAATTCATCTGTGAATTTTGTTAATCGGAAAGAAGTAGAGGGCGAAAAAACTCATAATTCGAGGAAGCAGCAAAGAGGTCGGAGTCCAACAAAACATACACCAAAGGCTTTTATTGTAAGAAGTGGGGCCATACGCAAAAATATTGTTATGAAGCGAGGTCTGCATACAGGTCGAAGAGTAGAAGTAGAAAAAATAACAATGAAAGTAGAAGTAGAAAATAAAGCTAACAACAAATATAACAATTATAATAAAAATTACAAAAATTTAAACAAATGTGAAAGCGAAGAGAAAGGGGACGATTTGTCTAATTTGGATATAGGTTATTTAAATAAACCCATATATATTTTTGTAGATTGTAATGGTAAGCAGTTACAAGTGGAAGTTGACACGGGCGCTTGTACGTCAATTTATAACGAATTCTTAAAACATCTGGAAATTGGTAAATCGGCTAGAGAGTTGCATGTGATTTCGGGAGAAGCGGTGAAGGTTGTTGGATCGGTTAAAGTTTTAATGAAGTTGGTTGATAAGGATGAGGTTTTTGAAGTGGATTTGGTGGTAGTGGACAGTCCGGAAGTTTTTATTCCTTTGTTGGGTAGATCTGAGTTGGATAAATTGGTTCCAGATTGGAAACAAACTTTTTGTTTTCAAGATGAAGGTTTTGCGAATGCGATAGAGTTGAAAACGATTCCATCGAGGTTAATCGGAAAATATTCGGAGGTATTTAAGGGTGATAAAAGCAAATCCATTGCGGATTTTAAGGCAAATATTGTTTGTGAAAGTGGTGCTACACCAATTTTTTGCAAGCCCTATAATGTGCCATTTGGGAAACGAAAGCTGGTTGAAGAAGAGAGATAAAGTAGGTAATGTTATGTATCTCATAAACATTGATGGATTGCATCGTAATGCACAGTGCACATATTTCACAGTTGAAAAAAAGTTGTTTGAAGACAGTATGTTTTGCTCCTAATGTTTTAGGGAATCAAAACAAACCACCAAATAAACAAAAGAATTATAAACGTAAAAGATATGAATTTGAAAATGATAATGATTCTTTACGAAGATCTAAAAGATTGAAAAATTATATTGTTAACTATAAACAGTAAATTAATTGAATTTTAAATCATATATATTTTTGAACTATTTACATAACTGAATTATTAAAATGTAAATATGTATTGTAATAAGAATGAAATATTTTCCCAGCACTGAATTATTAAAAATGGTTGTTAATATTTTGTTATAATTTTTGTTTTTTTTTTATATTACTTGTTTTATTACTAATTTGTTTATTATACATACATAATTCCAAAAAAATTACTTATGTTCATTAATTTCTATTTAAGTAAAGAGGGGTGATAAGTATGAATACTTTTAGCTTAGACTGTACTTATTTAATATCATTTGCTCTCTTAGTATTAAGCTTATATTACTCTATTGTTAGAATAAAGTTAGTCGTAATCTGAGCTTAGTGCGTTTCATTTATATCGGTCAATCCTGCTCCCTAAAGTATATAAAAGTGTACTTGGTGCAGCAATTGCAAATGTGCTTTGCGAATTCCTTTTTGGTTTTGGTCGGGAACGCCCTTTGATTCATGATTGAATGAACGACGATCAGCTGTTGCAGAAATCTCACTAGACTTTCTGGCTTCTAACCCTGACAACGACGAACAATAAATAAAATTCTGTCCACGATGACAGCTTATTGAAATCTATAGATTCGTCCCACATTGCTATAGAATCATGATCGAGTCGGTCAGTAACCAGTCGAATTAAAAAAATAGCATTAGCTACATCTTCATAACTACCCAGCGAAAGCATTGCGCTCAAATGCGCACTCATGCTATCCATTAAAGTCGTCATTTGAATGGCACATGGCTTCGATACCTTTGACAGCTCAAAATATATTTGTTATGTGCTCTTGAAACATCAGATTCTTGTTATCAAGGCGGTCCTTTAATTTTGCAATAGCTTTAACATAACTAAGCTCAGTAACCTCTAAATCGCAAATAGTAGACAAAGCAGCATCTGGTAAACATCCCTTCAAGTAATTAAATTTTTCTATTCGATCGAGGTTCGCGTTGTTGTGAACTAGTTTATTGAATATGCCAATGAAGTTTGAGTACTTCCCCCCGAAGAATGGAATCTTAATTTTTTGTAAGTTGGAGCTGCACCCGCTGTTGGGCACCGCAAACGAGGTATAGAAAATGCTTGAGTCAGCTGATTTGGACTTGTGGCTCTTAATTAAACTCATTATCAAAACTTTGGCTTCAAAATACGAATTTTCCAAATCACCTCGAGGAGAAGCATGATCGTTATCTGCATTAAGTTTTTCTATACAAGATTGTGTAACTAGCAATTGCTTATGCTTCCAAAACGCCTAACCTATATTCAAGCTCTGACAAAGGCAAATTATTTGATTTGTCATTTATATACTGACGTATACGCGTTATGCTGGCCTTTGTTGTAGACCTCAGCGTCTTAAGCTCGCTTAAACGTTTTGAATTATCCAAATTTGTGGCTTTATCTGTCTCTTCATTGTTAGACATTTTTTAAAACTTAGCTTAAAATATCAATAGCTCAACAATGAAATTTTAGAAGCACGTGCTGAATATCGACAGCAAACAGCAAAATAATTACAGAATTTATAACTACTACAATATAATAATGTATTTATACTTGCGGTTTTTCTTTATAATCAGCTACAATCATGTCCACCGCACAACTCCGTTACTAACAACACCAGTTTTAATCCGTTATGCCCAATCAACAGCTCCAACTTTGTCCAGCCAACAGCTCCAAATATGTCCAGCCAACTATGCCCAGCAACTCCACTCCAACTATGTACAACCAGCATCTCCAACAATGTGTAATAAGCACGTAAAGTCATCTCCGCACGTGGACGTGTTACAATGGCCTATAGTATATTTTATGTAAAAGCAAATGGCCTATAAATAAATGTTTTTAATCACGAACGAAAACGCGTGGCAACGAATTTATTAATTGATTAAAAACTGAATCAAAATATTAAAAATTAAGAACAAAGAACACAGGATTGTCCTGTCACGGTCGCCGAAATGTTGAGAGAATAGTTTTTCCCTATATTCTCTTAGGAGCAACTAATTTAAATAAGACACTACAATATTACTTAAATAAAAAGTCTAACTCAAGTTTTAAATACTCAAATTAAATTTTTATTTTATAATGATTTCAACTATGGTTTATCGACGACTGACGACTTTACAATATTCTTTTCATTTTAACATTTCTTAAGCGGTACAATTGCATGATATTTTAACTGTAGTGTAACAGGTATATAGATTATTTCTTTTACAAAACAAAACTTTACTTTATAATTTCACTTTATCTTTTTGCATGTTAAAAATTATATATATACATTTACAGCCGAACTTATAAACCCATTATAGCGAGTGCATAAAGTTATACACTTCTTATAATGCCTCTAAACGCGAAAAACGTATTTATAAAACTTTGCAACGATGAATAGTGCTTGTATTATCAGGATATTTTAGTATCGAAATGTCACTTTGACTCAGACACAACAACATAATACATATTGTAACGATTAAATTACTCAACTGCTTTTGAATTATAATGTAATACTACGTTTTCTCCGAAAGTTAATCTCGTTGAGATTTAATAAATCCTATATAGTGTGTTCACCGCATAAAAAGTAGATTAACTTTGACAGTTACTTTCAAAATGCAAAAGCTGTTTAATTTTTTCTTCTAAAGTGGGAGTGAGATAGATAGTTCGACGATAAAAAAAAAATTAGATTCTAGAAAATGTTCTCCCAATTCTCGAATATTGTACTCAGCGCAATAGGGGAATAGGTGTGTTCGATTTGTACAACTATTTATTCCTATTCTGCCACATCTGTTATTCTGCTATGAATTTTCTGCTATGAATCATAAAAGATTTCCACCATAAAAGATTTTTTTATAATTGGTATTCAGAAGTTCGATCTTTTATAAAATTCTGTTATGAAACTTCGAAAACGAAATATGCAAGCAAACAGAACTAAAATCTGTTGTCAATATGCTGTTCTAAAAAAAAATTCATTACTGACACATAAATTGAAGTGGTTGTTCGCGAATTAAAACTAATTTTTTTAATTTGTATTCGTAATTTTAGTTTGTTATTAGAAAAACCTCGAGATCCAGTGCAATTGGACAGATAGAAGTTCGCATATGGAACATCAACTAATACTAATGAACTCAGGATCACGGCTGGGGATTTCCAGATTCTGGACAACATGCAAGTCGTCTTGAGCCAGTTTCACTGACAAAGTCGAAGTCAAGCCCGCTTATAGATTAATGGCAACATATAAAAGTAAGTTGTTGGGGATCGTGGTCCATGAGCGATGCCAACACCCTTGAATAAGTGTGAACTTATGGATGAATGTCGGGCACGTCCACCACCCTTTTGTGGCCATGGCTTACGGCCTACGCACCTCCGAACACGATTTCGTATGAGCAAAACTTACGTAACGATACTTTCGTTGCCATTCGATGTTCTCTTGGATAACATCAACTCGTGAATTGGTGGCAAACACGTCGGGATGTAATTCAGTCAGACCGAGTTTCTTCTCTTCAATTGTATCGGTGTTTTCGATCCATGTCTGACGATTTGCACAAATATTTTTTGGTATTTTGGATTTCTCTTCTAGCGGGAGGATGAGAGCTGGAGATGGTGGGATAACTTTGGTGGTGGTCAGGTGTCGCACCGAATTAATGAGGTGTTTTGTTTTATTAAATAAATTAAAATCTCTTACGATAAGTCACAAACATTTGTCTTTCATTCTTTTATTATTGTATTTACTTACATTTTGTCTCCTTTAACAACATTCGTTGGCGAAATAAAATAAAAAGTATCCATTTTCAGTTTTCAGTTATTCTTTTATGATAAAAGTCACACAAATGTATCTTTCTTTTATTCTTTTATGATTTGTAAAAGATTTTGGCATGCTGAATACGAAAAACGCGGTTTGTAAAAGATTTTTTGACATGTTCGAATTTTTTAAAGTTCATAACAGATCCTGATAGCAGATTTCATAACAGATTTGGCATGCCGAATATTAAAATTATAATTCATGAAAGATTTTTCGACAGCTCACACTTTTGTATGGAAAATCATAACAGAATAGCAGAATAAAATAATAAAAGATCTCGCTGAATAGGTCTAATTGGTCCTATGAAGATTTAACAAGATTAATTTGTAATCTACTAGATTTGAGGCTTAAATTTGTATGGTAAATATTTGGGATTTGAAGAAGATGTAGAGTAAATTTACTTAAATCTCGGATTAGCGGTTGGTGAAAACGTAGTATTACGTCTCTTATGAAGCGCCATCTCTTGGACATTTATGTAAACCACAAATCTGTACTGAACGCTACCACTATCTATGAGGTGAGCTTTGGGAGAGCTTTTCGAATTTGGATTCGAAATCGAATACCAAAGCTCAAAACATCGAAAAGCTTCTTCTATGGAATGTTCAAGTAGTTAAAAGCTCAAAACATCGAAAAGCTTCTTCTATGGAATGTTCAAGTAGTTTCGGGAACCTATGTAATAAGTATAAAAGCACCTGTCTGGCGGACAGAGGACACAGTTTGTTTTTAATAGTGAAAGAGTAAAGTTGGTTGTGAGATAAGTAAATTGTTTTCGGAAATTAGTTTCGGTATATTTAAGTGTTGAATAATAAACTGTTTGGTTGTAAGAAAGTGAAGTGTTTTATTTACGAAATAAATAAGTGGAAGTTTGTAACGAACCGTCGGTGTTGTCGGTCGGATTCCCAGTCTGGTTCCTATGGCCTACCACGTAGAGGTAACAAACACCAAACCTATAGTCCGAAACTGAGAATCCTTAACCTCTCCCTCCTTTACCACCATTACAACCCCATGCCTACAGGTGCATGAGGCTGATCCTGGCAGCAGGTAGGAGATGGCATCCAGGCTACGGCAGCTAGGCATGCTAGCTTATGCTCATCCTAGCTCGTCGGAGGGGGGACTGGGGTTACGAAAAATCTACATCATGCCGCATTAAAAAAAAACTTGGTTCACAAATAAAAACCGGAACCCGAATTCGTCCTAAAGGGTAAAGGGTGATTCTTATAGGGGGAGAGAGGGACGAAGATGTTGTTGCCCTCCGGAGGATTTGCACACCCATGTATCTCATGATACCACCTTGGCTACTGCATCCTCCAATTTTCGCGCAGCAGCCCCTAACCTGTTAATTTGTCTTAAGCTTACCTAGTCCTCATCTCTTCACTTCCTCTTCTTGGCTTCAAATGTCATCTCCACCTATGACTTTTAGTCTTTAGGCCACCATCCTAAATAAAAACAAAATCCGGGATATAAAAAGACAACCTTCCCATCTAAAAAAAAAACTTCAATCTTTCATCGAACAACCAAAAAAAAAATTATCCACCAAAAGACTTATAAAATAAGAACCAAAGAATATTTTCGAAAACAAATTTACAATATTTTATTGTGGACCAAAATGTATAGCTAAATCTAAAAATAAATAAATTTAAATCCTACATTAAGTAAAATTAATAAAATAAAAAAGAAATTTTAATTTAAATTAAATTAAAAAATGATAAAATATATTTGGGCACAGTTGGTAACCCTAATGATGTTATTAGCTCTGATAGGTTTATGTAAAATGAATATAGTATGTTTTCCTTTTCTTGGTATATGAAATGTTTAAATACTGTATTTGGATTTTTGATTAATTTTTTTTTTGTTTATGTAGCGTACTTATATAATAATATGGTTTTATGTTTGTTCTCCTCTTTTATTTAAATTATCATTAAATTTTGGGTTGTATTGTTTTTTTTTTTTTTTGTGTATAACTTAATATTTCAAAGTAAGTAAGTAATCAATACTAAATCTAATGTTTCCTGTATTTTGTCTTTTTTATCTTAACTTTTTTCTTTACTATTTCTGTATAACTTTTTCTTTTCAATATTTATTTAAAAATTTATTTTTTTTTCAAGAAACCTCCCGATCCATAAACCAAAGCAAAAAAAAATTCTTTTCTTTCTTTGTAAATAAAACCATTGATATCACATATAAATAAAAAAAAGTGACTTACTTTGTAGTCCCAACTGCCAAGGAGGTGCACCGCATTGGAGGATCGACGTCACTGCAATTATAGTTAACTTATAAAGGGTGATTTTTTAGCTGGTTTGGTTTTGGCAACACTGGTTTTGACAGCTGACGTGTGTTTAGTACCTTGTGTCACTGTCAAACAGCTTCAGTTTGGTTTGCAATTTAACCATGGATCGTCTTACAAATGAACAACGCTTGCAAATTATTGAATTTTACTATCAAAATTCGTGCTCGGTTCGAAATGTTCATCGCGCGCTGCTTCCATTTTATGGTCGGCATTCTCGACCTCATTTTTGGTTGAATGGGTACGTAAATAAGCACAATTGCCGCATTTGGAGTGAAGATCAGCCAGAAGCATTGCAACAGCTACCAATGCATCCCGAAAAAGCCACTGTTTGGTGCGGTTTATGGGCCGGCGGCATTATTGGGCAATATTTCTTCAAAGATGATGCGAATCGCAGCGTTACTGTCAATGGTGAACGCTACCGAGCGATGATAACAAACTTTTTTTTGCCCGAAATGGAAGTTCTTGACTTGCATGATATGTGGTTTCAACAAGACGGTGCCACATGCCACACAGCACGCGAAACAATGGCGCAATTGCGAGGCGAGTTTGGTGAACAGTTAATTTCACGTTTCGGGCCGGTCAATTGGCCGCCTAGATCGTGCGATTTGAAACCATTAGACTATTTTTTGTGGGGGTATGTCAAGGCTAATGTCTATAGGGACAAGCCCGCTTCGATTGACGCACTGGAAGCCAACATCCATGCATTCATTCGTGAGATACCGGCCGATATGTGTGAAAGAGTATGCCAAAATTGGACTCAGCGGATGGGCTACCTGAGACGCAGCCGCGGTCAACATTTGCATGAAATTATCTTTAAACATTAAATTGCAAGGTTCAAACTATCGATTCAAATAAATATTTCATTAATTTTTTCGAATTTTTTGTGTTTTTTTTTTTTAAAAAGTTCTAAACCTCTTAAAAAATCACCCGTTATATGTTGGATTTATTTTTTTTGTTTTTTTTTTTTATTTAAAGCTATAGGGGTTGTTTAAATTTGAATATTTTTTTTTTGTTATATTTATATATATGTGTATGTGTATGATAGATTTGCTATCCACTAATTAATTTCCTTTTTTTTATATGTATTCAATTATTTTTAATTTTTCTTTTATCTTTTTACACTTTGGCCACTCCTTTAAATTTTGTTGATTCGTTACAATATTCAGTGTTACAATTTTACTTAAATTATAATTAGGGCCAGTTTCACAGTGCACACTTAACAAAATAAGTGGCACTTAATTTTCTCATTTTGGCACTCAAGCTGCAGTTTTACTACCTGAGTAAGTGGAACTTAAGTGGCCAACATCGGAGACTTAAGTGTCACTTATTCCGATAAGTTTACACTGTGAAATTGGGAATTAGTTTTCCATATTCGGCACTTAAGTGACACTTACTTCACTGTGAAACTGGCCCTTAAACACTCAAACGAAACTCTTCATACAATGGGATGATAGGAAGGGATGAACACAAATTAAAGAAAGAGGGGGTAGGTAAGAGAACACACTGGACACACTTCTTGCACAGGGAATTCCGCTGATAAGGGCGATGTTCTGATGACGTCCGTTGGCGTCCACTGGTAGGTATTGTATAGCTCAATCAGTTGTATCCACAGGTAAGTATAATTTCCGGCTGATATCCACGGGTAAGTTTTTTGTTGTTTTTTTTTTTTTTTCTTTTTGGTAAGTATAAAGTTTTTGCAGGTTCTATGTAGGTATATTGTTTTTTTCGAGGTATGGTAAGTATGTAGGGTTTGACTTGTTTTCTTCTTTTTTTTTCTTTTATAGAGTTGTAAGTTGGTAGGGATAAATTTGGCGTAAGTATAGCAGAGTGAGGGGGGGGGCACAGTTTACATAAGAGATATAATGGGTAAGTAATATTAACACTTTTTCTCTTTGTTGTTAATTAGGTTTCAATGGGTAAGGTAAATTATAACCCTTTTCCTATTTTTTTATTGTTATTTTTTTTGTTCTTCGATATTCTTTTTTTTCTCAGGTTTTATATATATATATATATTAATATAACCTTTTTTGCGTTGTACGATATAATTTATTTTATGTAATAAGTAAAAGTAATCTGTATCAGCACTTAAGAACTTTTTAGTATTTTTAATTAATAATTCCCGGTGTTACTTATACTTTGATTTTTTTTTTTTTTGCGTTTATTTAAACTTTTTACTTTTCTATTTTTTCACGACCCGCACTGCTAATAAGTTTTAAACAAAGTAAATAAGTTTTATTTATTACGAACATTGGTGTGAAGAACATTGGAAGTGAAGATAAAACTTATTATCTTTGAATTCTGAAAATTTATGGTGATAAACTAATAAACTTAAAAAAAAAAAAAAAAAAAAAAAAGCGTGTGTTTTTAATAAAACAAAGACAAAAAGTGAAAGTGGTAAAAGAAGAAAAATAAAAAGAAAAATGTGTAAGACATTAAATGAATTAAATTGTGTTGAACTTAAGGCAGAATTGAGTAAACGAGGTCTACCTCGTTGCTGCGAAAAATGACCTCATTATCCGTCTGCAAGAAGATTTAAGACAACACAATCAAAGTCCTTACATATTTGTATTCGAAATTGAAATGCCGGTTGATCAAGTAAGTACTGGTGCCGACTTGTCGTCAATGATGACGACAAGTGACGATTTGTTCTCCTCGAACAAATCAAAGAACGACGTGTTGAACAAAAGAATGAACAAAAGAATCTTCTCGAGCAAATCGAAGAACAACGTAAAGACAAAAGAATCTCCTCGAAGACCAACGTGCAGAGGAAAAGAGTGAACAAAAGAATCTTCTCGAGCAAATCGAAAAACAACGTCTAGAAGAACAGAAGAATTTAATCGAAGGTGAGCTTGAAGCTGTTGAAAACAAGGTTATTGTTCTTGATGGACGCAATGATGGCGTTGAAAAGCAATTTTCAAAAGTAGACGCAAAGCTCGAGAACGTTCAAGAAAAATTCGAAGGCAAAATTCAAAGCATTGCCAACGAATTAGACAAAGTTCGAAAAATTAGGATAAGAGAAAGTGTTGGCGATTACCCAAAGTAGAAGGAAATGCATCCACCGACTTTTGATGGGCAAACTTCTTGGTCGATCTACAAGAATCGGTTTGAGGCAGCCGCAACAACAAACGGCTGGGATGACGAAGACAAATTTATAGCTCTGACACTTGCCCTAAGAGGACCTGCTGCTGAACTGCTGCAAACCATACCAGCAAAAATAGCAAGATAAGAATGGCAGCTTCAGTGCTCTTGTTCAGGCCATTGACAAGCGCTTTGGAGATGGCCATATGCAAGAAGTCTAACGCGTCCTGCTCAACACCAGAGTCCAGAAAAGAGGAGAAACTTTGCAACAACTCCAAGCAGACATCGAACGGTTGGCGCATCTGACATATCCAGCTGCAGGGGATAAAATCATCAGCCAATTCGCAACAGAAGCCTTCATCCGTACTGTATCTGATATCAACTTACAGCGAGCAATTCGAACTGCTGGAAAACGAACGCTTCCTGAAGCTTTAGCGTTCGCTCTGACTATGGAAGCAGCAGAACAAGCTTCCCAAGGAGTTCATCGAGTCAGAGAAGTAGAAGTTGAGTAATGCTCATATCAGAAAATCGCATTCCAAAGAAGCCAGCGTGAAGGACCTGCTCGATGCTGGAATTGTAACAAAACCGGACATCTCCAGCGGCAGTGCGAGAAAATCTGCATGTGAACATTGCGGAAGCAGAGCTCGGGAACAACAAAACAATAACACCAACACTCCTGCTCAACGAGTAAGAACCAACTTCGAGGGGCAGAAGCTGGTTTCTGGTATTGATGGCCCCATAAACACTATCCAATTCTCACAGACTAAACGAGACAACAAAAGTCTGACAGTAGAGGCAATAATAAACAACAATAAACACGTGGCTGCAATCGACACCGGTGCCACCGCCTCCATTGTACGAAGAGACTTGGTCAAGATGAATTGGCTACATAACACCAATAGCTAATGTCTGAAGACCGCCACAGGAGAGGCAGCAAAAGTGTATGGTGAGGTTCGTCTTACGATCCGTTTGGCAGAACTTGAGTTTTCGCATCTATTTCTGGTAGCGGATATATGTGACGAGTGCATCGTTGGAATCGCATGGAATAATTTTGGATATCAGTAAGCAAGTTCTAAAGTACCAAAATGTGGAGATTCCGATGGTCTATGACAACGAAAACTCACATTTATTTTATTTATTTATTTCATTTTTCGTGATTGCTAACAATCTGTAAGATATAAAATCTTATAAAATAGAAGTAAGCTAATTTTACAGAATTGAGCCAAAAATGTTACTTTAATTAATAAAATTAAAAACAAATTAAGGATATGAGATATCTAAATACATAAATTCAATTAATATTGTATAATAGCATATTTAAATTCAAATTGAAAAATGAGATTTTAGAACTTTTTTAATGCTTGTTGCACTTTGGTTTTCTTTTATGTTACGTGGTAATGAGTTCCAAGGACGGACGGAATTTACAAAAAATTGTCGCTCCGATGTTAGATATAAGAACCGAGGGACGATTAACTGATGAGATCTGTGCGAGGATCCAATTCTAATTATTTCAAAGCAGTATTGTGGCTGGCGTGTTAGAAGAATATCAGAGAATAAAATTAAACTTCGATAATCGAGATAGTTTTCAAATGGCATATTCAGTAGGCGCGAAGCAAAACCAGATATTCTGTCGTATCTACGTAGCCCGTATACATAACGTACGGTAGAATTAAATGCGACATTTAGTTTACGCTTGCTCACATAATTACAATTACAATAAATTTCGCCACCATATAATAGGAGAAAACGCGTTTTTATTGGAGTAAAAGTTTGTGTAACCCAAAGTGTACGAAGTGCACCATATACTTTTCCAACAATTCCATTAATGTGGTTATCCCAGGTCAGAAAGCGGTTAAAGGTCACTCCAAGATTTTTTGCTGTTAAAACGTATTCGATTGGAGCATTGCTCATAATAATCAGTGGAAAATACGTGAGATCAATAGATTTTCTAGAAATGACAAGACACTTAGATTTTTTAGGGTTTAAAACAAGACCATTTGACTGCGACCAATTTACTACTTTTTCCAAGTCCTCATTGACACAAAATGCTCCATGCTCAATAAGTCCCAGTGGGCAGCTAAAATATAGCTGAATGTTATCAGCGTACATGTGAGATGAACAATTTGCAAGTGAAGATGGAAGTTCATTTACATATATTGAAAATAAAAGGGGTCCGAGAATGGATCCATGAGGCACACCAGTAACATATGGTAAAAAACTAGATAGTCTATCTCCAACTTGCACTGCTTGTCTTCTGTTAGTTAGATAAGAAAAAATTAATTTTGTAGCACCGGATGAAAAATTAAAATTTTGCTTAAGTTTTCTACACAAATTGGCATGATTGACAGTGTCAAAAGCCTTTGAAAAGTCAAGCAAAACCAAGAAAGTAATCTGATCTTTGTCCAAAGCTTGCCTCAGGTCTTCAGTAACATTCAAAAGTGCAGTTATACAACTGTGTTTTTTACGAAAACCAGATTGCTTTGGACTAAGCAATGAGTTGACAGCGAGATAAGCATTTACTTGTTTTTGCAGAATCCTTTCAAAGACCTTTGACAGAAATGGCAGTATGGAGATAGGCCTAAATTCGTCTTTTTTGGCATTTTTAGGAAGTGGTATGATTTTGGCAACTTTCCATAAGTCCGGGTACACGCCAGACATCAAAATAGTGTTGAAAGCAAAAGTTATATATGGTAATACAATTGGCAATATCATACACAAAAAAGAAGGATGAACATCATCGAGCCCAACAGCCTTTGACTTAATAGAAAGAACACTTTCGACAACATCAGCACTTATTACTGGGGAAAAACCAAAGCCATGTTCATTGCGGTGATCGGTAAACGAAAAGGAGTTTTCGACGCTGATTTGGGGGGTCTGCCCAGATGGAGTGGACACAAATATTTTGTTGAGATGTTACAATCAATATCCTCAGCTGGTCTGATTTTTGTCTTACCTATCCCAATATTATGAATGTTTTTCCAAAGCTGACATCCGTTTAACGATGTGGTGAGATGTTGAGAGAAATGATGGGATTTGGCTTTACGTATTTCCGCTACCACTCTATTTCGAAGCGAACAGAACGCACGACGCAGCTCATTCAAACGATACCGCTTCCAATTTGTATAAGCATCATCTCGCTGTTGGATTAAATTTCTAATATTTACAGTGAACCAGGGTTTATTGTTTGGTTTAAGAATTTTTGTTTTTAATGCAACATGAGTATTAAACAGATTAGAAATGTTATAAGTTAAAAATTCAATCTGGTCGTTTGATGACGGTAGATAATACATAGCATCCCAGTTTATTTCTCGTGTACGATCGCCAAGTTCCTGAACATTAATATTATAGAAATCTCGATAAGTAATTTTTTCAACGGAGAAATCAAGACTAAATCTAAGAGTGAGAAAAATTAAATCATGCTTTGAAAAAGCTGGTGCAGAAAGCTGATCATAAAAAGCAACGTCATGAATATCGCTAACAAACATCAGGTCCAACAACGAGGCATCTCTACCAAAATAATGAGTTGGTACGTTAGTGTTGACTGGTTTTAAATTGTAAGTTTGCATATTATGTGTCAGAACATTAGTATTTAAAAGATTGCAATTGAAATCTCCACAGAGTACAATATTGGGGGAGCTCAGAGAGATTTCCTCCAATACTGTATACAGTGGTGAGAAATCTATGTACCTATTAGGTATGTAGATAGTACCCAAAAGCAAATTTCCATCATTACCTACAACTTCAACGAACAAGTATTCAATAGTGCTATCAACAGTGGCTGAAAGTTTAAGTTTGCATTTAATTGTTCTCTTAACATAAATCGCAACGCCCCCCCCAACACGGTTCACTCTATTAAATCGAAAAACTCGATAGCCCTCTAAGCAACAGATATCATCATTTAGCTCATCCCTCAACCAAGTTTCAGTGACACAAGTAACATCTACATCGGAATCAGTAAAAATATCGCGAAATTCATCAATCTTTGGAAGCAAACTTTGCGCATTGATGTGACAAATCCGGAGCCCACATTTCTGCTTGCTCAGAACTCGAACCATCGAACGCATTGATCTATTATTAGACATTACAACAATCAAAAATAAAGTTTTTTAAAAAAAGAAAGAAAATTTAAAAAGTAAATAATTTAAAAAAGAACGAATAAAAAAATTAATTTAATTGTATATATTGAAGTTAAATTATAATTTTGAAAATATATAAAGAAAAAAAATCAATAATATTAATTTTCATTCGAAAGTTATGATCTGGCAACGTCTTCGAGTCCCTCGATGCAGTCAACAGGCACAGCTGTGTCATCCGCTTTGCCTTTGACATAAACAACTCCCCGCGCGGAGAAGACAAGTGTTATTTGTTTGCTCTTTCTCAATTCAAGTGCACGCTGCATTATTAATTTATTTTTTTGAGTTAAGCTTTCGCGTATATGGATTGCAGAAGATGATGCGGGGGATCCATCAAGAACGAAGTGAATGTCTTCAAGGCAAAGCTGTCTATTGTTTACTTTACGGAATTGTGCGATGGAAGTTAAAACATAGTTTTTATCATACGGGGAAGTAAATTTAATTTTGATCGCAGAGTTTAGCGAATTAAGCTTCGGGCGAGTGCAGTATATATTGATCAGTGACGGTGGTTTGATATTAATGGTATCGCAAATTAAATTGAAAATAGACCTTAAATTTTCATTTTGCACGAACGGAATACCGAAGAAAAAGCATCTCTGGCGATAATTTGATTTTCGTAGCTGTTCATCGTGTGTTTAAGTTTGTACAGTTCTTCGGCGATGTCACTAGAATTATTGTTTACATTACTAAGTTCAGTGGCTTTTTCGTTTAGTAAAGTTTTAGTGTTATTGCACTCCGCGGTAACATTAGCAAGTGACATTTTAATATTGTTCATATCAGTGTTAAGTGAATTGATATTTAAATCTAAATCAGAATTATTTGATTCTAATTTGTCAACTCGGCTAGTTATGTCACTAATGTTTTTTTTAATGTCTTTGATTTCGCGGCCTAGCTCCTCTGTTATTCTTTTCTCGGACTCTTCAAGTTTTTGAGACAATAATTTAACGATAAACTCACTTTGCTGGCGAAGCTTATCATCCATCCAGGAGTGATCGTCAAGCCCCATGGGTTTTGTAGTGGTTGTTCGGAGGGGAGATGGATTAACACGGAGCGAACTTACGGAGGTGGAGCTTTTAGTGCGGGAAGCTGAACGTGTATTATTTGCCATGCGTACGAGAGTTTGTATGTGTGTGTTTTTTTTTTTTTTTTTTTTTTTTTTAAGCAAACTGTTTTAATATGTAAGCGGGTGAGTTTGTTTATGTAAAATAAGTAGTGTGAGTGTAGAGAGTCGGTAAAATTTAACTCAAAGTACGAATTTTCTTTGTTTAAAAAGAGGCGAAGAAAAAAAAAAAGAAATTTAAGGAATGTATTTAACTTTAATTTGATCAAAAATGAACACTTTTTCCGACAAAACAACAGTGTAATTCGTTTCAGAATGAATGGAACTATAAGCACAATAACTTTTTTTAGGGGTTGATTGCGTTTTCGATTAAAAATAAATAAAAACAGTGTCACCAGAATCAAAGCACGTCCACTCAGCAGCTCATACTTATTTTATCAATCAACAACTATTAGGACCGTCATCAAATAAGACATTTGCTTGCCTGCTTCTTCGGAAGTATTCGTGTGGACGAAACTAAAAGGTGACTTTGGAAGCCATCGATACCTCATGGTGGAACCAGATACGGAACAATGTCCCCAAAACATCATGGTAAGGAAGACTCTTGTGGTTCCAAAGAACAACATGTTACCTGTACGGATACTGAACATTAAACCGTATGAAATTAAGCTCAAGAAGGAAGAAATAGTTGGGCAATGTGAATCTGTATTCGCGATAACTAAAATCACCGAACCGGAAGCAAAGAAGCCTATTGACTCCGAAAATTTGAAAGCCCTCATTTTGAAGTCATCTAATCTGAGTCAATATCAGCTTAATGTTGCTGGAGACCTTCTTCATGAGTGTGCTGATATATTCTCTTCACCCTGCGGGCAGTATGGCCGAACACAACTAGTGCAGCATCGAATCAATACAGGAGATGCAAGACCAATTCGTCAACCAGCAAGACGTCTCCCTTTGGCAAAACAAGCAAAAGTTGAAGAAATGATATCGACCATGAAGAAAGATGGGGTAATCAAAAATTCCAAAAGCCCCTGGGCATCACCAGTCGTTCTTGTCAAAAAAAAAGATGGGTGCACTCGATTTTGTGTAGACTATCGAAGACTGAACGATGTGACAAAGAAAGATAGCTACCCTTTACCCAGAATCAGCGATACATTAGACGCGATGGAAGGAGCCCAATGGTTTTCAACTTTGGATTTGAAGAGCGGTTATTGGCAAGTAGAAATCCACCCAGAAGATAGCGAAAAGACGGGCTTCTCCACAGGAAATGGTCTGTGGCAGTTTAATGTAATGCCATTCGGGCTATGCAACGCACCAGCAACTTTTGAGCGTTTGATGGAGTGCGTTCTACATGGACTAACTTGGAAATCTTGCCTGGTCTACTTGGACGATGTCATCGTGTACGGAAAAACATTTGACGAACATTGTGAAAACCTTAAAGCTGTATTCCAGAGGCTTCGAGAAGCACATCTTAAGTTAAATCCAAAGAAATGTGCGCTTTTCAAGACCGAAGTTAAATATTTGGGACATATCATCTCATCCCAAGGAGTAAAGACTGATCCTGAGAAAGTTGATACTGTGAAGAATTGGCAAACGCCTCAGGACAAACATCAACTCCGGAGCTTTCTTGGTCTGGCCACATATTATCGGCGTTTTGTGAATGATTTTTCTAGGATCTTCCAGCTTCCATCAGCTTACTGAAAAGGGGAAGCCGTTCAAATGGTCAGTTGAGTGCGAGAAAAGCTTTCAACAACTGAAGCTGCGTTTATGCAATGCACCTGTGCTGGCCTACCAAACTCCGGGAAAACCTTTTATCATCGACGCTGATGCAAGTAACGTTGGAATTGGAGCTGTACTATCACAAGTCCACGACGGAGAGGAAAAAGTTGTCGCCTACTATAACAAAGTAATCTCGAAGCCAGAAAGGAATTATTGCGTGACAAGGAGGGAACTTCTCGCTCTGGTATTGGCAACAAAGCACTTCCATAAGTACATCTATGGACAGAAGTTCCTTCTTCGAACAGACCATGGTGCGCTCAATTGGCTTTTAAACTTCAAGAATCCAGAAGGTGAAGTAGCAAGATGGATCGAAAGGCTGCAGACGTATAACTATGAGTTTCAATATCGAAGAGGAAAGCTGCATTCAAACGCAGACGCACTATCTCGGCGACCGTGTTAACCAGACTGTAAGCATTGCACACGCCAAGAGGAAAAAGAAATGGTCATCGTCCAACGAACAAGAGCTGATCCCATTTACGGCTGGAGTAACGAAGAACTCAGAACAGCCCACCAAGAAGATTCGGATATAGAATCCATTCTGGCATGGAAAGGACACTAAGAGAAACCAGAATGGTGTGATATCTCCGACCGAAGTCCGGCTCTCAAAGCATATTGGTTGGGCACAATGGGACTCGCTTCATGTGCAAAAAGGGGTACTAAGGAGTAAGTGGGAATCCGCATCTTATGTGATGCAGCTAGTCGTACCTCGGTCAAAAGTTAATGACGTTCTTCAAGAAATGCATGACGGAAATTCTGGAGGTCATTTGGGAGTGAATAAGACGTTGGAAAAGATTCGACAACGGTTCTACTGGCTGCACGCAAGAGATGACGTCGAAAAGTGGTGCCACGAATGTGATACTTGTGCTTCTACCAGAGGACCGAGTAGAAAAATTCAGAGTAAAAAAGTGGCCTGAAGCATTTGCCATCCCAAACCAAGAAACCAAAACAGTTGTGGATCAGATTGTCTTTAATTGGGTGAGCAGGTTCGATGTTCCCATGGAACTGACCAAGGAAGGAATTTCGAATATAAAGTCTTTCAGGAGATTTGCATACTGACCAAGGAAGGAATTTCGAATATAAAGTCTTTCAGGAGATTTGCACGGTTCTTGGCACGAAGACGAGAACAACACCGCTCTATCCACAATCTGATGGGATGGTTGAACGATTCAAAAGGATGCTTAAAGAACATCTATCTAAGGTTGTCGGCGACTACCAACTAGACTGGAACCGACATATCCCATTGTTCCTTATGGCATTTTGAAGTGCAACCCATAGCTCGACGGGAGAAACACCATCGGAAATCCTGTTCGGATCAACAAAACGCGTGCCAAGTGAAGTGAAATTTGGGTGTCGTCCAAATGAGTCACAGGGAACAGAGGAATATGTGGATGACCTGAAAAACAAGCTTATTGACATTTATCAACGAACAAGGACAAACATAAAATTATCCAGTGATCGAATGAAAACAAGATATGACGTAAAACCAACAGCAACAGGATTTAAAGAAGGAGACCTTGTGTGGTTTTACAATCCTCATCGACAAAAAGGACTATCACCAAAACTCCAACAAAACTGGGAAGGCCCATATACTGTTGTGAAAAGAATCAATGATATGATTTACCGTATACAGAGAGGGGTAAGAGGCAAATTAAAAGTAGTTCATTGTGACCGTTTACATCGATACAACGGTGAAAGAAGTGATGAAATTGCTCGGGACGATCAATCCTAAAAAGGGGGCTATGTAACGATTAAATTACTCAACTGCTTTTGAATTATAATGTAACGTCTTTTATGATGCGCCATCTCTTGGAAATTAATGTAAACCACAAATCGGTACTGAACGCTACCAGTATCTATGAGGTGAGCTTTGGGAGAGCTTTTCGAATTTGGATTCGAAAGCGAATACCAAAGCTCAAAATATCGAAAAGCTTGTTCTATGGAATGTTCAAGTAGTTCAAAGCTCAAAACATCGAAAAGCTTCTTCTATGGAATGTTCAAGTAGTTTCGGGAACCTATGTAGTAAGTATAAAACCGCCTGTCTGGCGGACAGAGGACACAGTTTGTTTTTAATAGTGAAAGAGTAAAGTTGGTTGTGATAACAGATAAGTAAATAGTTTTCGGAAATTAGTTTCGGTATATTTAAGTGTTGAATAATAAATTGTTTGGTTGTAAGAAAGTGAAGTGTTTTATTTACGAAATAAATATGAGGAAGTTTTAAACAAAGTAAATAAGTTTTATTTATTACGAACCCTTGGTAAAACATTACAATATGTAGATATTAGAGTAGCGCTTATTTTGGCAATGTTTAAATTTCTTTTTTGTCCCCTCCTAAAAATAATGATTATGTACCTGTGCAATGTTGTGCAACATGTTGTACATTTTTTTAAAGCGGCTACCGTAGTAACGCCAAAGGTTAATTAAAAGGATTGAATCCCAGCCCTTGCACCTTAAAAGTAAAAATATAAATTTTTTATTGGATTACTACCCCTTTATTAAGGAATTTTTTCCTTTCTCTAACGGGTTGTTGAAATTACATCATATAAAGTGGTAAGTAGTTATTGAGAGAATTAACAACAAAGGTATAATCAAATATGAACAGAAAAAACATAAAGAAAAAATAACATAGGGTAAATTGACATTATTTGACAAACGAAAAATATAATATAAATACATAGTTTAATTTAATGAAACAAATGAATTATTATATAATTGAATTAAATAAATTGTTCTTAAACATTTCCCCGCACCTGAACAAGAGTTTCAGAGCACGGAAGAACCGCCAACTTATGAATTGGGCGAACTAAATTGCCATTGACCGTTTTTAACGTGACGACTCGAACATGACCGTCTTTTCCGGGGTGCGCTTCTATCACTCGACCCATTGCCCATTTTCCAGGTGGTAAATTTGAATCTTTTATTACTACGAGATCATTGACCTTGATGTTGGTTTGTATTTGCTGCCATCGAGGCCGAGGCTGCAGTGACGTCAGATACTCCATTTGACAACGTTTCCAATATCCTTGAATTTTAGATTGCAATTGTTGCCAGAACGATAAGCGATTCATTGGGATATCAATCATAGGCTCAGGAATAGCAGCGTAGGACTCACCTAAAAAGAAATGTGCAGGAGTTAGTGGATCGAGTTCGGTATCTGAGATTTGACATAGCGAAAGCGAGTTTAATATTGCCTCGATTTGGGTCAAGAGCGTATAGAGTTGTTCATATGTCAAAATTTCGTTATTTATCACACGACGTAAATGTTGCTTCACAGATTTAACTCCCGCCTCCCACAAACCGCCGAAGTGTGGTGCCGAAGGAGGTATAAAGTGCCACGAAATTCCATCACGAGCCAAAGAATCAGCTACAAGTGAGTTGTGGGTTTGCGATAAGAGAAGTTGATGCATCTCGGATAACGAACGAGCTGACCCGCGAAAATAACATATGCGATGGCTTACCACGACGCGCAAAAAACCGGTGTAGAGCGGCGAGAAAGCAGTCAGTTGTCAAATCACTTACGAGCTCTAAATGAATACATTTCGTAACAAGGCACACAAAAAGCGAAATATTACCTTTCGAAAAGCTTGATTTTCGTCCTGATTTTGCTCTTACAGCTAAGGGCCCAGCATAGTCACAACCGCAATGAGCGAAGGGTCGACTAACTTGAACTCGTTGTGAAGGTAGGTTTCCCATCAGCTGAATTGTTGTTGTTTTACGTTGTCGGAAACATTTCGCGCATTCGTGTGTAATCTTCCGGAGTAAGTTGCGACAGCCAATGACCCAATACTCTTGTCGTATAAGTGCGAAAAGTGTTGTTATTCCGGGATGACAGAATCGAATATGCGCGTCGAGAACGATAAGCTTCGTTATAATGTGTCCCTTGGGTATGATGATTGGATGCTTGGTGTTAAATGAAGCATCAGAATCCAAAATCCTGCCACCAACCCTCAAAATTCCTTCATCAACTAAAAACTGAGAAAGATTAATAATTTTCAAATTGTTAGGAAATTTACCAAATTTTTTACATGATTTAATGTCATCTTGGAAGTACCGACTTTTTATCCATTTTATTACTTTCTTTTTCGCATTGAAGATTTCGAGTGGTTCTAGGTGAATTGATGGAGGAATGCATATTCTTCGACATCTATTGACAATGCGTTGAATTCGGGCTACCGTTCGAATCCAAATGTTTCAGGTTGAAATCCGTGTTGAGAGTGATTCAAATGGGTGGTTATCAGCAACGATCAAAAAAGATTTTGATGAAACTGCCCTTTCCTCTTGTCTACTTACAGGATCATCGTCACAGTGGGACACAATCGGCCATTTATCAGAGCTTTCTTTCAACCAGGATGGTCCTTTCCACCATAAATGGTGTTCAAGAAGTTAAGATGGCAAAACTCCTCGAGACGCACAGTCTGCAGGATTGCTATCCGTTCGTACATGAAACCATCTGTTTTTTGGGATTGTGCCAAGAATTTCCGATGTACGGTTGCCTATAAAAATGTTCCATCTACGCGGTGGTGATGAAAGCCATGATAAGACAACTTGTGAATCTGACCACGCGAAGACGTTTTCGAAGAACAGCACCACATAATTCCAACCGAGGAATGCTTAATTGTTTTAATGGGGCAACACGAGTTTTAGCAGCGAGAATATTCGTTTCGAAAGTTCCATCGGGTAACGCATAACGCGAATAAATCACTGCAACATACGCGTATTCCGACGCGTCAGAAAAAGCGTGTAGTTGGAAACCGTTTTTTGCAAGGCCTATTGTTCGTGGTATTTCAATTTTTATTAGAAATGGTAATTCTGCACTATACCTTTTCCATTGGCAAGCAATTGGGTATGGAAGTTCATCATCCCAGTGAACATTGCGTTGCCACAAATATTGTAAAAGTCATTTAAAACGATATCTGAAGCAATGGGTAATTCATTTTGGTAGTCTTTTGCCAATTGCTCTAGGACGCGAACAGCTAAGAACGGAGCGCAAGAAGTTCCGTATGTAACCGTACGCAAGCGAAAGTGTTGAAGTGGTTCCGTCGGTGACTTTCGCCATGCTATGCGTTGAAAGTCGGAATCTTGTTGAGACACCAATATCTGACGGAACATCTTAACTATATCAAAACCGAAAACAGATTAGGTTGGATAGGTGGACTAATAATGAGCGTGTCATTTAGGCTAGTACCTTAAGTGTCCTTGAAATACCTGTCGAACACAACACGAAGTTTTGTTGTACTACTGTCCGGTTTTACAACGGCATGATGCGGTAAATAATATACGTTCGGTTTTAAGATTTCTGATGTAGGGATAAGTGACATATGTCCTAGGGTTTGATATTCATCCAGAAACTGTGAATAATTCTCAAATACATTTGGGTTTTTCGAAAACTTTTTCTCCATCCATTCAAGACGAGAAATGGCACCGTTTAATGTATTACCGAACGAAGGTAGCGATTTAAATGGCAAATCGACAATATATCTCCCTATTGAATCTCGGCGATAGGTTTGAAGAAAATTTTCTTCGATCTGTCGGTCTTCAGGTGAAACGATTAATTTGGGGTCGACTTCTTCAATAGTCCAAAAGGATTGTAAAATCGAATCGATATTTAAATTAACATGGTGCGAAGGAATGCAGGGTGCATGAATCGATGGCAAAGGTCCAGCCAAAACCCAACCGAATATAGTTTTTTGTGCGATGGGATACCCTTGTGTACTAATTGCGTGTTGACCTTGTATTATGTCCCAGGCTTTGTCTGCACCGAGCAATATGTCGACAGGACCAGATCTATTGAATAGAGGATCGTTCAAGTCAAGTCGATGTATATGATTCCAATCATCGATAGTAAAGGAAATATTCGGCAAGCTTGTCGTCACGCTTAATAGGATATAAGTACCGACAGGGATACTGTATTTATCACAACGTGACGTAATAACCAGCGAAAAGAGGGCTCTAGATTTACCAGCATTAGTAGATCCAATACCATTTATTGGTATACGGGCATTTTTACGTTTTAGGCCGAGTCTTTGAGCACATGACTATGTTACAAAAGATACCTGTGAGCCTGTATCGATTAGTATCCTTACTTGCTGGTGCCTACCGTTAACGTCCAAAACTTTTCCTAGCGCAGGGGTAACGTCTGAATAATTGGGATAGTTATGTATATGTTTATAGAATGGTTGTTTATTAGAGATTGTGAAGTGGAGGCGAGACAAGGCGAGTTTTGCGAACTTTCGATGCCGAAATTAGCGTTTTGGATAGAACGGGGCGAATGATTGGTTGTTTGCGGTTCGAATGAATGTAACGTAGTTGCTTAGGAATAATGATGATAATGAACTTTTATTTAATAATGAATTAAAGTTAGTATTAGAGGGTGAGTTAATCAAATTATCATGAACCAACGAATGATGAAGCGTATTACATGATTTACAATGAAATTTTGATTGACAGCGTGCTGAGGAATGCCCACTGCGAAGGCAATTAAAACAAATTCTGTTATTTTTAACAAAATCTCGTCGAGATTGAACAGTCATATCAAGGAATTCTTGACACTGCGAAAGATTGTGGTTTGCTTTACATTTTTGGCATACTATCGAAGATGAAACATGCCTGCTTTTTACGACGGGTTTTTTCGAGCGTAAAGGTTCACGAGAACTTGTCTTACAACTTTCTAACGCTTCACAGCGACGGTCCAAAAACTCTAGTAACTGTCCTATAGTAGGGTCATCCTCAGAAAAATTATCTTCAAACCAAGCTTGTCTGGTTTCAGGATCTAACTTATTTACAAGAATGTAAATAAGCTACGGATCTCTGGTTAACGAAGACATGACATTAAGACACCTCACAATTTCATCGGCTCCATCAGATATTTTGCGTAAGACATTAACATTTAAAGTATGGACCGAAGGTATTTCCATGAATGATTGCACGAAGCTATTGATAATATGACGTGGTCTTGGTTTGTCCCATGCTTCATCGTACGTCTCATCACAAATTTTAAAGTGGCTTAAAAGACTTAACGCCTCACCACGAAGACACGAAATTAAAAATTGGAATTTAAGAACAGGCGATATTTTAGATTTATTTTTAACCACGCTTTTGAAAGTATCACTGAAAGTTGGCCAATTTTTATAGTTGCCAGTAAATGGCTCAATTCGTACTGATGGAATAAAATGTTCATCAAATTTTCCTACACTAGTTGATTGGCTTATCGTGTCAATCAAAATGTTTTGCTGTGCAGCTAACTGAGTCACAACATAATTTTTTTCTCTTCTTTTTCCCGTTCAGTGATCGCGAGTAAAAGACTCGATTTTACAACTAAAATTTTAGCTTCGAATTCCTCGAATTCTGGAATAGGATCTGAATAATTCTCATGTTCACAAAATGTATATCATTGGTTTTGCGTAGCCGAAAATTCTTTCCAAAGATCATCGGCTTTATAGTAACGAATTTTAAGCTCAGAGTACGAGTTTGCTTCCGAAATGGATTCAACGTATGAAACCAACCTCGTTAAAGAACCCTTTAAATGACCACGTGTCGCACGTAGCACAGGCAATGTCACCGGGTGGGACTCACATTTTATAAAAATGTAGATATCAAATTTATGATTAAGCGAAAAGTTGTTGCTGTAGTTTATATGCGTTTGATTAAAAGCAGTGAATTATAAGCGATAATAATTATGATTAGCATGCATTCATTAAAATAATCATGCAATATGTAAAATTCTCATTTAGAATTTAGCAACATGCAAAGTTACACTACATATACTTATATAAAGTTTTCCACATTTCACAAATTGTCATATAAAATTATTCATAATACTGTTTATTAAAACTAATAAGCATTAATTTATCATACAAAATTATAATAAATATTAGAATTAGGACCATAATGTTCTCGAATAGAGAAAATGCCAACAAAAACACCGTAGATAATTTGTTGCGAGAAGAATGTCTTTAACGCTCGAAGTCGAAAGAACGAATGAATTAGGAGATAATACAAAACAAATATGTATTCAAATTATAACATTATTTTTCCTTTCTCTTAACGGGAAGTTGAAATTACATAACATATAAAGTGGTAAATAGTTATTGAGAGAAATAACAACAAAAGTATAATCAAATATGAACAGAAAAACCATAAAGAAATAATAATATAGGGTAAATTTACATTATTTGACAAACGAAAAATATAATATAAATACATATAAATATAATAATAATACATGAAAGAAATGAATTATTAAAAGAAAATTAGAAAACTAATAATTGAATTAAATAAATTGTTCTTAAACAGCAATTTTAGATTTTACAATTTAAGCCTAGTACGCTGCTGATGCGAAACGAAAATTTCCTGTGATCTCCAAACAGACAACGAAACGCTTGCGAAGACACAACGGAAAATATCCTTGGAGGGTTTCATTAATTCCAAAAACAAAATCAAACATAAACGCAAAAAATCAGAGAAACCCATGAAGTAAGAAAATGATAAACAAAAAAAACACAAATAAAACTCAAATGTCATTTTTCCGCACACAATAAATAGTCTGTATAATTAATTCAGTACGAAAAAAGAGCGGAGACTTCTCCAAATAATCTGCTACAATTATGAATTTCGCTCTTCGAACAGCGTACTGCAAAACGAAAAGCAGAACGAAATTTTCCTTTTATGATTTCGTTGTGTCATTTTTGTATGGGATTTTTCGTTTCGCGTCAGCAGCGTGGATTTTAAGTTTTCATTAGAAAATAGTTTTAACAAAATGATTTTAAATTCAAGGTTAACATTTGCGTTATAGTAACTGAAAATAAGAAAATTATTGCTTGATGACTCAACAAGTACCGTATCAGCGATAACCCTCTTTGACCCCCTGAAAATCAATGATGCGACATTTGGATCGATGGGGAACTTTCACAAAATGTTTAGAACACTTCAAATGAGCTGATTTAAAAACAAAAACCCTGTACCTATATAATTTTTCCGAACTTTGGCCAAATTTATGTCTTATTTTCCTAGACTATTATTTCAGCAATGATGGCAGTTTTTGTAACAGACAGATTTATATTCACTAAGGGCTAGTTTGACAAGTTTATTCTCAGTGGGTTATATCTGCAACCAAAATCGGCAGATTTTAATAGCCACGTGTTATTTTTCACGAAAATCCATATGAAACTTATCCATCTGGCTCAGGATAATTTATTTTTCTAATGGGTTTGATATCAAATTGTGAAAAAAATTATTGTTTGTTTCCGTCGTTGTTGAGTTGAAATCAACCCATCGAACGTCAAAATAACGAAAGATTCTTAACTTGTATGTAAAAAGGAACCGTGAAATAAGACTCTTAGCTATGAAAGGCATGTTTTTTTCCAAGCCCGAAGTAAATTGGATGAAACAAAGGATTCGGGGCTAAAGAATTTACGTGTTAAATGCAACAACAACTAATCCCCAATGGTCTTAGCTAAACCCAGATCATTTCAGGGCTTAACCTAAGTGCGGAGAAAAATTACTGTATTACCGGCGTGAATTACATTGTTATCTATAGTTTGTATGGAAACACCATTTCCTGTTATGGCGTCGTTAATCTCCGACATCGTTTTTTTCAACCGATAGCCTCCGGGATTGGGAAAAAACACCTATAATCAGCATATTCCCCTTTCACACGAGTAAACTGAGTTTCCTCGTGTGAAAGGGTACAAACTACAAACCTCATCGCGTTCAGTTCGTTTTTTATTTTTGTTTATCAAGCTATCGTACAGTTAACGAAAATGTAGTTATATAAGATAAAATCAAAAGTAGGTACCTACCAACTAAAAAACCAACTTCTTTGGTTCTTTTTTTTTAAAGTTCTTAAATGGATAGCAATAGATATTATTTAAAATACATGGAATAAGCTGTTCGAAAAATTGGAATAAAAGTTGGCCACTAACGCAATGTACCTACATTTATGTACATAGTACGTGCTTTTACGTTTTTTGTAAATGTTCTTATTCTGAAAAATAACTTATGTAGTAGGTTAATAACAAAAAATTATTGGGTTTCGACCAACAGAGAAAAGCTTTAAAATAACTATCAAAATGCATCTATACGGGGCCTATAACACAATACAACAAGTACTTGTTTAACAAGCAAAATTCAACAGGTGTTCAAAATTTGTGTAACACGTAACAACAAGTCTTCCTAATATATAACAATTGTTTTTAGGTCTTTCAACAAGTGGGAAATTTTATATATTAAACGGTTCTGTAACTGGAAACAACAAGTGTTTAACTAAATCTTCTTTCAATTGTTGAATAGTTTAAAAATTCTAACTGACGATTTCAAACTTGTTTAGAGTGAACAAGTTGGGAAAAGATTGATTTTATATAGTGTTTACCTATTTATATTTCATTATATAATATATTGTTTATAAATATATGAATACACATGATACGGAAGATTATACAAAATGTTTAATCACAATTTTATTTTGGATGAAAAATTTGTTTGATACAACTAAATTCCAACTTTAAAATACAAAATAAAAATCGAAACTAGTTTGTAAATTAGAAAAAAATAAATGTTGCTTTTGAGCCAACCTTTTACTTCAAAATTTTGTTGGGTAAAATTGGAATAGTCCAAATAAGAATGTGTTCAAATTTGTTGCTACATATTTCGTTTCCAGAATATTTTTCAAGTTGCGAACTTTTTCTTTTAATTTTTTTTAGTTTTATATCGGATGCTTTTGCATAAGAATTTGATTATGATGCATTTTTAAAGTTTTAAATTTTTCGAACGGAGATAATTGAGTTCAAAGAGAAGCTTATTTTGAACATTTTTTTTTAATTTTCATTAAAAGTCGAATTAAAATTGTTTATTATTCTTGTTTTGAAATAATTTATTGTCCAAAGAGTAATAAGTAGGTACTGTTGGTTTAACTTACGCAAAGTTTTTTTTTTTGCAACTTCGTCAAAGCAGCTGACGACATTTTATCTTCGAACCTTTTTGGTGTTCTTTTTTATAGAGTGCAAACATTTTTCCAAAATAATAACAAATAATATAATATAAATTATTAAAGAATGTTAATAATATTGTAAGAAAATGTCTAACCTTGTTATAAAAGTAAGGTCATATTTTTTTTCGAGAACATTTCAACGCTACATCAAATTAAGATTAAAATTAAAACTATTATAACGTCAAGAAATTGAGTTTGATTACATTTTTGGAATCGTTTTTAAACCTAAGCTTATAGTACTACACAAAAAACGCCTCATACATCCCTTAATTTTTGTCATAGTTTTCGCTCCAAATTGTTTGTATGAAATGTGTTCTGAAGATAATATAGCACTGTAGAAATTATATACATAAGTATATCTAACTAATTTGTAAAGCTTTTTAATTTTGTATTCCAAATTGTGAAGAAAAATGAGAATCGAGTATTTACGAATATACCTACGTATATACAAAATTGGCGTTAATTTTCATTTTGATTTTTCTATTCCTCCCAATATTTAAAGAAATTATTAAACAACAATTTGTACATGCGCATAGTCTTTACCAAAATTCAACTTCGCTTACTATACGAATAAACACGTAAGATTTACTTGTTCCACAAGTCGAGGGAAATTATATTTTTTAACAATTGTTACAATTTTTGTTGTGTTACAGAATTGAATTTAACTTGTTGAACACGTATATTCAAACAAGTAGTTGTTGACTAGTTGACTTGTTGTTCTGTGTTATAGGCCCCATATCTTGTGGGTTATTTTATTCGTTTTTGTTCTTAAGGGGCCAGTTATAGCTTTCATTGAAACTCATCATTGAAAAATTTAATTTTCTAATTTGAGACACTTTGAAAGCAAAATCAGAGAATATTTTGATGCCAATAAAAAGGTGATGACTCAATAATTAATTTTAGTCAAAAAAATTTTCATTTTGGCTAAATCATTTATAAGAATTTCTTTATTTCAATGATTGAACTACCTTATCATTGATCATTGAAATCTTAGAAATCGTTTTATGTGAAAGATTGGGCGAAAATGAAATATTTTTTTGACTGGAAATAATAATTGAGCCTAGAGCTTTTTATTGGCATCAAAATAATTACTGATTTAGCTTTTTAAGTGTCTCAAATTAAGAAATTGAAATTTTCAATGATGAGTTTTAATGAAAGATATAACTGGCACCTAAGAAAAAGTTTGCCAATCTACATTAGTCACTAATAGAACTTTTTTACTCAAAATAATATTTTAAATTATCCTTCTGTATGTTAGTTTATGAAAGCGTGCCAGGTGGGAATTGGTAGAAAGAAAAGAGAATGGGGATTAGCGAATGCCATCACAGAAATAAAATGGAGTTTTCATACAAACTATCTATAGCAAGTATGTTATTCACGCCGGCAATACAGTTTTTCTGCGCGCTTAAGTTAAGACCCGAGAATTCTCTGGGATAAGCTAAGCCTGCAGCCCGCAGGTGATTAGTTGTTGTTGTATTTTACATGTAAATTGTTTAGCCCCGACGTCGTTTTTTCGGGAGAATAACGAAATCCCGCCGTACAAAATCCCGTGTAACGAAATCCCGTCGCAAAATAATACATTCTAGCACTATTTGACGGGATTTCTAATACTTTTAAAAACGTATTTTCTAGAACTTTTAAACTAATATTTGGTATTGAAAATTAAAAATAAAATATTGGGTAGGAAGCCATTTTTGATTGGTTACTAGCAATAATAATCAAAGAGGAAGAAAAATATATAAGCAGTAGTGCTTCGGTTATAAACTTGAGTTCTAATAAGAACTCCATACTTCATTTTTTTTTTAATATTTTTTAATTATTTTGGCCAATCAGAAGAAGTGAACAAGGCGATTTTCGTCACAAACCCAAAAATGAAAATAAGGCATCTCTCTTCAGCGAATTGCTGGAGGAGGTCTTCTGGTTCTGATAAAACTGATTTCATTCCGCTTACTGCTTAAATAAATTTTTTGGTCGGTCAATTGTACATTCGTTCTTGTTGATTCTCATGATTTGGTGTAACCTAAACTAAATGTATTTTAATATGGAAAGTCTATATGAAGATGATGCCGAAGTCTGATTTCGGTGCTAATGACAGTGAATACGTGGAAAATAAATGCTGCTATTCTGTTCCAATAAGCCTAGAACGCTTCTAAAACGATTTTAATCAGAAAAAGGTTCTTATAAGGGCTCAAAATGGCCCTACGAACTAACTCCCAATGCAAATAAAGGGTTAGGTATGTCCTATAGTAAATAAAAACTACTAAATGATTAAAAGAAACTTTGCATACACCCAACCATGCACCTACCCCAAATCCTACAGTATGCCAATCAGGGGGGTTACAGGGGGCAGCATGCCCTCCCCCATACAAAACTCACTGTTTACACGCCGTAATGATGGCACTGTATTTATGTAGGTAAGCAAAGAAACAAAAAACTCATAAAAAAATAGTTTTAGAAATTATATTGAAAAATTTTATACCACTTTAGAAACTTTTGTAGTCCTTAAAAGAACTTTCTTTTTTTTTTTGAAAAATTTGAACCTGAAAAAAGAACCCAAAACGCTTTTAAGCGTTCCATCCCAACCCCGACCACCAACAACCTAACCTAAACCACCAAAATGGAAAAGGCCTATATCTCTTAGAGAGGTCTTACTTCTATTCTACTGAGTTTCATAATCCATAACGAAGGAAGACCTTTTTACCAGCACGCCGACAGTGCATTTGACAGGGGATGATACCCTTTTTTAACTTTTAACCTTTTTCAAAAGACATTCTATGTTGATTTTAACCTTTTTAAAAAGACATTCTATGTTAATTTTATAGGTGGTCTTCTACAAACCAAAATAGTAGAAGACTTGGTTCCTGTTGATTCTCATGAATTTGTGTCCATTTACTATGGAAATGAAAATAAATAGTAGTGAAAGTACGGGATTTTTAGTGACGGGATTTTGTTCGTCGGGACTTCGTACCCAACCCGTTTTTTCATCAAATTCCCCACGGGCTTGAAAAAAACACGCCTGAAGTTAAATATAATCAAAGAATATAAAGTTACCAAGAAGACGCATCTCATACAAATTTTTGTACTGAAAATTTTTATATGGCAGGTTCCAATATCGCGACGCGCTCTCAGAGCTTTTGCTTTTTTATGGGCTTTTCAATAATTCTCTCATCGCTTTTACCATAGATAAATATATTATCTAGAGAACCGACTTCAGGGCTTTTTCTCTTTCACCCTACAAACTGCACTGAGAGATTTCCTCCACAAGGGTGAGCATGTGATGGTTGCCCTAATGCATTTTAAATGGAACGCGCCAACACAATGATACTGTTGTGGATATTGCTCAGTTTTGCTCAAATAAATTGAAAAGGTCGTTAAGTATTCAAAAAATACAGCCGTTGAATTCAAAAATTGGAAATTGAAATTAAATTTTAGTAAAATTTCTTTTTGTAACCCTTTATCAATATAAATTATAAGAAATATAGTTTATTTTTCAAAACAGGCATTTTTTGGATGAATGTTTACCACTTTTTGATTTTTATCTTTTTCACGAATGCTTTAAAAATCTCAAAACTATACAGATGATAGATATTGTTTATCTACTTGTTTTGTAAAATTTTAAGATTTTTCGAAATTTTTTTAACCAAGATATTGACATATTTCTGTTGTTTTATTTATCACCTCATAACTCTTAAATTATTGCATCCATAGGATTAGTTTTTTTTTAATTCGCATCTAGGAAAATAGACAATTAATTTGATATATAATACATAACTGTACACCCTACATGACGACCTTCACAATAGTTAAATAGGAAACCAAAAAAAATCTACGAAAAATTGAAAAAAATGGGGTAGTTGTTCATTGCCAACCGACGTGTTTCAGTTGAGAATTGCCCAATTTTTGCTAAATTTGAAAAACAGCCAATTTGCGGTCATTTAAATGCTTATATATTTGAATCCAATGGTCGGATTTTCAAAATTTAAAATTCAAATTAAACCCAGAATGACAGTCGAGTACCAGCTATAAAAAAAATTCAAAACCGTTCAAAATTTCATACTAAAAAAATGTAATTAATTTTTGGAGAATAATTTTTATCGAGGCAAACGTAATGAAAAAGAGGAATACACAAGAAAAAAAATAAAAAAAAGTTTGCTACTAAGAATAAACTGGTTGGAGGGAGATAGTAATTCTAAAGACGGTGGAGTGTGTGCAACAAAACAACATAACCTTGGCAAATTGGGTTCGCATCGGGAAAAAATTTGCTGTACATATGTAGGTATGCACGTTTGTGGTAGGTATTTTTCATTCATTATTTGTTAAGGTGCCTTCATATGCTTAGTTTGGTTGGCTGATAACTTTTATTCTAATAGTCGGATCGTTAAGGTTGAGGCCTTAAAATCCAAGAATTTATTTATTTTTTTTAGTATGAAATTTTTAACGGTTTTGAAAATTTTTTTATAGCTGGTACTCGACTGTCATTCTGGCTTTAATTTGAATTTTAAATTTTGGAAATCCGACCATTGGATTCAAAGATATAAGCATTTAAATGACCGCAAATCGGGTGTTTTTCAATTTTTTAACTTTTTGAGCTACTGGCACCAATTTGTTGTTGTATCAACAATTCACACGTATTCACGGACAGGGAATTTAAGAGAGTTTTCTCTCATTGAGCTAAAATAAAATTTGCGGGTGTTTAAGGCAAGGGGGGTACGAGTCGGTTCTCTAGATAATATAGGTACTCTATGGCTTTTACAATGAGATACAATTGGGCTTTTCCACTAGCCGTCAGTTTCAAATAAGCAAACAAAAATAGGAAACCGCTGGTCTGAACTTGGAGAAAGGTAAACAAACGACAAATATTTTTATAATATAGTGCTTGTTTGTTTTCCAATAAAAACGTATAAAACGATGGTTGTAACGCCAATTTAACAAAAAAACAACTTCAGTAACTTATCAAACTTATTTATATAAACAAAAATCACAGAAAATATTAAAAATCCACATTGCACTGAAAAAGCATTTGTTTACATTTCTCCAAGTTTGATATCACATGTTTTGTTTTTGTTGTTTTGAACTGTCAAAATTAGAAAGAGAAAAGACAAAGATAGTTTTTGGAAAAGCCCAATACATTATACAACGCACAATGACACAGCCTGCTTTTTTGTCTTTATTACATAGCCATATCCATATAAACTCATGCAGGATACAGGAAAATGAAAACGAGACGAGCCAACAAATTTTATTCGCTTCGTTGATGTGCACCTATGACGTAGCTACATATGTATGGTGTTATTTCTTTCGTGTAAACGAAAAGATTTTTATAATGAATACGGAAAATAATATGAGATCGGGTATGAAATGTTGTATTGCGGGATGCAATATTTCAAGAAGGCTGAATTCAGAAGCGAAAATGTTTAAATTTCCGCTTCTAGATTCACCTATGGATCAAATTTGGGGAGAAAAATGCGGAATTACTGAAAATAATTTCAACAAAAAATTATTTATTTGTGACCGCCACTTTTTTTCTGAGGACATTGAGAAAAAAAATTAAAGAACGGTGCCACGCCTATAATGAATTTAAACGTTCCTGTTGACCAGGAGTTTGATATAGCACCTCCTAATTATTTTAGTTTAAAAGAATTGCCTAGAAGAAGGAATTCTTCCGATAGTAATATGTCCCTAGAAGTTGTTTGCACAAATTGCGAAAAACATAATAAATTAACTGCGTTTTACAGAAAAAAAAATACTTTTCATGGAAAACAAAATAGAAAATTAAGGCAAAAACTTAAAGAAACTCTCAAGAGAATAAAAAAATTGAAAAAAAATTTATAAAAATTCAAATAAAAGAAGTACAATTAAAACTTATATAAACTCTTTGAATATAACTCAACAATCTAAAATATTGTGCAAGTTATTAATAAGTAACCGACCAAAAGAATTTAGTGAAGAAGTCAAATGGCTAGCACAAAATATTTTTGATGTGTAAACATCTATGCTCTCGGTATGGGAAAAATTGCAAAAATAAGGGTAAAAAAATATGGGTAAAAAGATATGCGTGCAAAAATATGGGTAAGAAAATGGGGCAGTAAAATGGTTGTTGTCCCCGAAAAACTGGGTTAACGATTGGACGAGCAGAACCCAAACTTGACGAATACAATGGTTCGTGCATTTAATGGTGGGAACATTTTTTTTCGCAGTAATTTTTTTTGTTGTGTTGGATGGCCATTGGTCGATTTTAAATTAAATGCGAGGAAGCATTAATTATGTATAGTTGTAGGTATATTCGTTTTGCATGGAAATATTCTGCAATCTAAATTGTATCTCTCGCTGATTGGGTGTTGGTGTTTTTTAAATGAAATGTGAGCAAACAAAGGAAAAATGCTTCCTTTTTTAATTGTGAAATTGTTGTTTTTTCATAAGCCAAGGTGTGTTAAAGTTAAATTAAACGCTATAATAATAAATCTTCTTCGGTTGTTTGTGTGGTAAGTGTAGTAACGATTGTTTTAATTTTTTTGGCTCCTGAGGTAAATTTGGTACGACATATTATACAGGCCAACAAAAAATCTTAGACAGGACACGTAACGGGACGGAAAACGAAATCCGATACCACACCGTATTAATACCGGACAAGACAATTTTTCTTATTATTAGACGATTTATCGAACTTCGAACGCTAAAAACATACATGAAGCTTTACCCTAACATATATTCAAAAACAACATAAGGTGTTTTCCTTTACTTTGAAACTTTGTGTGAAATTCTACGTCATTTAATTTTTTTATATAAATATTGACGAATTTGGTGTAGAAATTCACAGAAATGTACAGACTTTCATAGTAAAGGAACTAGACTATATATTCATATACGAATACCCAAGACATCAACCGCAGAACGCCGAAAAATATAAAGTCGAAATTAGAATTCGGACAAATTTCGAAAGTACGACAACCCGATATTGAAACCGCAGCAAAATAGGAACTAGACTATATATTCATATACGAATATCCAAGATATCAACCTTAGAATGCCGAAAAATATACAGTCGAAATTAGAATTCGGACAAATTTCGAAAGAACGGCAACCCGATATTGAAACCGCAGCGAAATTAAAAACCAGCGAACATGAAGCAAGAGACTCGAGCATGCGCAGAAAGAATTATATAACAGTTTATAACACATTGACTTAGTATAGGGTGAATAAAAAGGATTACTTTTAAACATGAAAGAAGATTTTTTATTTCCTTAAAACTCTATTACACTAATGGATATTTAGGATTGGGATTAGAATGATTAGAATGGGAGTACTTATGAATATGTGTGTGTGGGTCAGATAGGGATCTCATAAATATTCGTAATAATGAATAGCTTCCCCCTTTCAACATTTGTTTGTTTTAACTGGGGATACAAATATGTCATTTTATTAAATTATGTAAAATAACAAAACATTTATTTTACAGCTCAATTTTTTTAAAGAAAATTACAAATTATTTTTAAATTACACACATACTTTAAAACACAAAAAAAAACTGAAAACTCTACGAAGAAATATACTTACATATTGCCTATATGCATGTAGATATTTCAGTAGTAAATAAACAAAAACAATTCTTCTCAGATGTCAAAAAATACTTAAGATGTCTTTTAGTACCCTTTCAACGTAGTGGATTGCGATTGAGTAAAGTGACCTTTAGCATTTATGTAAATCACTTACGCCCATATTATTCACTCGATACATCCAGATTGAAACTTAAATCTTTTTCTTATTATACTTATTCAGTCGATACATACAAATTAAAACTTTAATCCAGATGTAAAATATATAAATTCAATGCAAAAACATCTGGATTTAATTTTTTTTTTATGGGAATACAATCCCCATTTAAAACAAAAAATGTTAGAAGGGGTGTATCAGGTATCTTCTAAACTTATATTCATTATTATGAATACCCTCTTATCCACCATCCTAACCCACACACATACATTCAATAGAACTCACATTTCATTCCACTTTCAAATTCTCATTATCAATCAAAACACTAATCCCAATCTTAAATGATCATTATTGTTTTAAGGAAATTACAAAAATCTTCATTTTCATGTTTAAAAGAAATTCTTTTCTATCACCCTATACTATGGAAGTCAGAAATAACTCAATCTATTAACTGTTATATACTTTTTCCTGCGCATGTTCAAGCTTATAACTTTCTCACCACTTTTTCTTTTAAACAAAAAGAGATAAATCTATTCATACAAGCGCAGACAGCAGAATGAATTCACATGCAAATCTAATGGCATGTCAAATCAAAACGAAAACAAATCCTGTGAACTGTGAGCAGATGGCGCATTGTGCAATGGTAAGTAATTATTTCTGTATTTTGTTATTTATTTGTGATTAATGCTAACTTTGTTTTTTTTTATTCCTTTTTCAGGTATTAATAATGAATCATTGGAGTATTCTAGGTATGTATCATTAACTCCAACTTCAGGACAACATTCCAAACATTCGATTTTCGAGCAGCCAATGCTACCGAATGTTTGAAGAAGGACGTCCTGTGGTGATTTTTTTTTCTTCATCTATGTTATATGTATATGTATATGTATATGTATATGTATATGTTATTGTCCTATTTACAGGTTTTTCAAGGAGTACCGAAACAGAGTGGCCACGTCGCTTAAATTGGTAGAAATGATCGTGAGGCCTTATGAGGCGTTAAAAAGTGGACAAGACCACTTTGGTCTCAATTTATTTTAATACTATTAAGATATCAGCAAAAAATTATGATCAAAGGTTAGATTTTTGTTAATAATATAACATTTTTTGCAAAAAAGTTCGATATTCCCTTATCTTTGGAAAACAAAATTAAGTGCTCGGGCTCTTTTATTTTAGTATCCTAACGCACTAGTTTGCATGAAGTTTCAGTGCATTTGTCTTAAATACATTAAAAAATGTAAATTGTTATAAAATTTAAATGTAAATTGACTGTTAATTAGCATACTTATTAGAATCTGTCTAAAGACCCGACAGCGCGTACCTACGCCAAAAGACATCGCGTACGCGAAACTATAGGATTTGGGGAAGGTGCAAAAGACACTGCATGTACCCAACCTCGCACCTACCCCAAATCCTATAGTGAGCCCAAGCGGGGGGGGCAGCATGCCCCCATACATATTTCACTGTTTATACGCCGTAATGTTCTAGCAAAAAAAAACAGAAGTGAGAAGCACTTAACTTCGCGTATGAGTTATCATTTTCGCGTACGCGCTGTCGTGTCTTTAGACAGACTCCACTTATGGATACACACATTGTAGATTTAGGTACCTAGGTACCCTGATTACTGTTCCCTAAACCGACTTTTAAATATAACATTTTGGTTCTTGAAGGGAATGTAGAATGTAGCTATCAAGAATATCTGTATATATGTAGCTATCATTAAAGGCGTTTAAATAAGAATTTAAAATTTGTCTACTATTTTCAGTATCTGGACGATATGTACGGAAAATGAAAATAATACAAAGCTGTCTAACTATTTTCAAATTGGTGGAAATATGCTTTATTTAATACAAAAAATTTCACATTATTCACGGGTACGACAATCTACTCTTGTTTATGAGTAAGTCAGATATAAGACAATAATAAACAATGTCTTTGAACACATTTTCCAAAATTGTCTAAAGTTGGACAACTTTTATAAATAAGACCACAAATGTTTTGTAAAAAAATAAGTTTATTTAACTTCTATGGCTTAGTTATTAGGGCCCTCATTATGATAAAGTCGAATGATTTAGCGAATTCCGCTTTTATTGTATTATCGATAGCGAGCTTCTACATTCGCTTTGCGAAGGTTTGATATTCGTAATCTAAACTAAACTAACTTTTGAAGTAACGAAGCGATTTTTATTTGTGCGAATCGCTCTTTATAATATGAAATTAGCGAATTCCCAAAGTTTTAAGTTCGATTCGCTATTCATATACATATGATCCCGCATTTCAATACTTTTTTAGTACTTTCAAGAGTATCAAAAATTTGTTTTCGGAATAGTAAAATTTGTTAAGTTTTGTTGACGAGTATTCAATATCAGTGCTTCAAAATCTAAAGAAAATGTGTTTAGTAGTGTAATTAAATATTGCAGACCGAAAATAATTTAATAAAATGTGTGATACTTGTGAATTTAAAACTTTACTAGCCAAATTATAATACTATGTATTTGATATCGGACGACAGCTCTGTTTGAGCTTTTTAAGAACCTAAGGACTGTAAAGGTACATATGGTGCTAAATGCTTATTGCTTATCCTTAATATGCTTGTCCTTTTCATATTAAGAGCTGAAGAAAAATTAACAGTAAAATGAATATTTTTCGTTTATACCTACCAGTCATTTTTAGTCATTATAATGGAGGCTTACGAGTTAAAGCGAAAAACCATAAAAATGCTAAATAAATTCGAGGATAACATGAAAAATTGCACTGAAAGGAAAAAAAACGTTAAACGAATTGATGTGTATAAGAAAATATATTTAGCAACCGCTAAAAGGGCTGAAGGTAAGCTTAACTATTCATCTTTAATTTCTGTTAGTTGAACTTTGTTATGATACCTATTTTCCTTTTAAGCAACCAAACCGATGAAGACAGGACAAAACAACAAAAAGAGAAGCAGTGAAAAAACTCTTACAGATGTTGAGAAGCTCGAGGTTTCGTATATATCCGACATTTTCATGGACGAAACCGACCAGAATTTTATCATTCCCTGCTCGGAAAATGAGGAAGAAAACAAATTACCAGACAATTATGGGGACGAAAATATTAGCGGAACAGAAACAATTAACGAAGACATGAGTTTAAGTGAAGTTTAAGTACTTATGTTACCTATGATAAATAAGCTTAAAATAAAATAAAAACTGCTGTCTTTTTTTGTTTAAACATGCTGTTTTATTTTGAATGTACATATCGTCATATACTTTTATTGGTTTGATGACGAGATCTCGTCGCGACATGTATATGACAATTTTGGATTAAGTAGAGAAGAAACAAACGATATTATTAACTCTGTTTTGTATCTTGCGAGCCATAACGAGTGCGAAGAAGCAAAACGGTGTGATATGAAACTTGTGCAAAGTTCAAAAACTTTTGTTCGATGTTCGAATGCACTACTGAGTTTCGTTTCTACTGATTTCCGTTCGTTTCTCTTGGTCAATAATCAACTTTAAATTATTTGATATTTTGTTTTTGACTGAAGATCCGCTAATAATTATTGTAAGTGTGACTTATTTATTAATTTGTAATTATTAATCTTAACTCATGCATGAGTATGAACAAAATTAAATACTTTTTTATTTTTTTAAATATTTATCAAGCTTTATTTGGAACAAATAAATGCTAGTCCATACATAACTACAAGTTTTTTTTATATTCAGTGGTGGAAATGCTAAAAGTGTACTCTAGATCGTGGGCTATAAAAAATATCGTTGGTTTACAAGCCAAAGGCACTAAGTCATATTTTTAAGATTTTCAGATTTAAATGCAAAACGGTTCAGAACTATGATATCTATATACTGTAATAACAAACTAAGTCATATTAGTCAACCTTAATGAATTATTTAAGGTTCCACTTTGCACGAAGTCAGAAAAAACATATTTTATACTGGAAGAAGGCACTAAGTTGACTTAGTGCGATTTACCAGTAACGCAAGACAAACTAATTACTATGTGTTTACAGGAAGAATTTACAATCAAGAACATTAAGAAGAATTAGTTTAACCACATTAAAAACAGTAAAAGAGAGAGAAGAAAATGAACGTTTAAAATTGCATTATGCACCTACAATAACAGACAAACTGAAAAAGATATTCAAACAACATAATATCGATTTAGTATTTACCTCAGATAGAACACTTAAAAACAAACTGGGTTCGACAAAAGATAAAACAGAAAACTTAAAGAAACCTGGAATTTACGAAATAAAATGCAATGATTGTGAACAAAAGTATTACGGACAGACAAAAAGGAACATAGAAACTAGATTTAGCGAACATCTTAGTAATGTCAAGTTCAATCGACCTAACAAATCAGCGGTGGCCTTACATATCATAGAAAATGAACACGGGATTACGAAGGAAAATCTAAAACTTATTAAACATGTAAGTGATGAAAGATTATTAGACGCATACGAAAGTATTTACATGTACAAAAACAAAAACATCAGTATGAACACGATGGAAGCACCGATTAAGTCGTCTCTTTTTAGCTTACTAGGTTAAATAATTCTTTCTCACCTTTAGCATAAACCAAAACAAAACTTGTCAAATTAAATATAAATGTAAAAGTTTCAAATAAAATTGCTGAAGATGGCATATAAAATGCCGAAATGCATTCAAATTAATTTGATGTGTTTTATTTTAATTTAATTAAGATACATTAAAAAATATGTGAAGTCATTAAGGCGGTGATTGTTATTAATAATTAATGCCTTTTACCTGTTATGAAAATTACATTTTTGAATTTGAAAAATGACTTACGCAGGAGGCCGTACTTTAAATGTATTTAAAAAGCGGTCAAATTCCAAAAGGTTTTCACACATTGTATGTTTCCTTAAGTGAGTAAAGACGCCCTGAATTTGCTAAATCTTTTAAAAATGAATAAGAATTCTCGTTCGTGGGGAATTCTCCAATTAGCTCAAAAGAATATTCAAAATACTATAGGTAAGTTGTTTTGCTTAGATTTATTAGAAAATAATCATTATTATATAAGTGGTATTCCAGATCCATTGCAAATGGTCTAGTATCATTGCAAAAGTGTAAAAACAAAATTTACAATAGGACAGGGGTATTTCTTTTCACTTATACTAGACCAGTTGCAATGGATCGTGAATACCTCTATAGTTTCGTTCATAAAACAGTTGAAAAAAAAAGTACTTCGGAAGAAAAAAACCACGAAATGAGTCTTGATGAAGCTCTGGAGCAAGACATAAACTTTGGTAGGTTAATTCAATTATTTAAAGCTTGATCAAGCTTACAAATTAATAATGGTTTTTAACAGTCCTAGGTGAAGAAATAGTGGGTCTTGATGAATCCATGAGATCATTTAGAGATGGAATGGATAGAACGTCCGATTTTTCAAACAATGATAGCATCAGGGATCCAAACTATAATTGTGAAGGTGAGATCTTAACAAGTTCCAATGAGGAAGAGCAAACTTTAGCAGTCAATGCAAATCAAGGAACAACAACAGACACTCTTTCAAAAAGGAGTAGATGGAAAAAAGCTTCACAAAAAACCTGGAAAAGAAATGTCAACAGGGAGATGAAATCCAAATGCTTGCCCTATAAGGACCGGAAAGGTAATTTAAAACCCAAAAAAGCTCCAAAAGATATTCCGATCCATAAATGCAGATTTCATTGTGCCAATATTAACGATAGTTCCCGATTTAAACTCTGCAAAATATATTGGGGTTTGAATTTTGCTGGCCAAAAAAACTTCATTCTTCAGAATGTTGAATGCGTTGAACCAAAATACAGGCGACCAAGAAAAGAAAGTGCAATTCAGCGGAAAACTGCAAAAAAGTATTTTTTTTGTTCACAATGAAATAAAAACAAGAGTGTGTCAATTATTTTTCTTGAGTACACTAAATATCTCCAATCGATGTGTAATAAGCGCATTTTTAGGAAGGAATGAGTTTGGCGGGCACTTTTCCGCGGAAGATAAAAGAGGTAAAAAAACACCAACCAACAAAACAAACCCCGAAATAATTCAAAAAGTTAAAAACAATATCGAGAGTTTTCCGTCGATGGAAAGCCACTATTGTCGAAAAAATAGTATGAGAAAGTATTTAGATAGTAAGCTTTCAATTAGAAAGATGTACGAGTTATATAAAATACAGTATCCTGAAAGTTCGATATCTGAAATAACATACCGGAGAATATTTTGTAACGATTATAATTTATCGTTTTTTGTGCCAAAAAAAGATCAATGCCTTTTGTGCAATAAATATAAAATTTCATCTCCAGATACTAAGCTCGTTATGAAGGATGACTATGAGAGTCATTTACGTCGGAAGAAAGAGGCATTTGAAGAAAAACAAACTGACAAAGTAAGATCAAATTCAGATGAAAGCTTTAAATCTATTTCTATGGATATGCAAAGCGTTCTTCAAATACCATCAACCGATGTTTCCTTAACATACTATAAGAGGAAGCTTATACTACACAACTTCACAATATATGAATCGGGTTTGCCAAATAATGCTTTTTGTTTTGCTTGGTCAGAGGTAAATGGCAAAGGTGGGAGCTGCGAAGTGGGTTCTTGTATTCTGAAGTACATTGAGCAATTACCTGCACACGTAAAAGAGCTTTCAATATTTTCGGATACCTGTGCTGGCCAAAACAGAAACGCAAATATTGTGGCACTTTTTTTAAATTTAGTGCAAACTTCAAATTTACAAATTGTTGAACAAAAATTTTTAGAAAGCGGTCATTCTTACATGGAGGTAGATTCTATGCACAGTGCCATAGAAAAACAAAAAAAATTCATGTCAATTTATTGTATCAATGACTGGCTGAATATATTCCGAGCTGCAAGAGTTCGTGTGCCCAAAACAAATCCTTATGAAGCTCTGGAAATGAAGTTTGACAATTTTTTCAACTTAAAGTTACTAGCCGAAAAAATAATAAAAAATAAAACAGTAGACATCGAAGGCCAAAAAGTTAACTGGCTTAAAATTAAATGTTTTCGATACGAAAAAAATAAACCGGGAATACTTCAATTTAAATACGAATATGGAGAAAATTTCCGCAGCTTGAACGTTTCTAAAAGTATTCGAAGAGGAAGAAACCCTGTTCCTAATTATCTCCCTGTAAAAGAATGGCCTAAACTTTATACCGAACCTATTAAAATAAGCACAGCCAAGAAGAAAGACCTTACTGAAATGTGTAAAAAAGGAGTAATTCCGGAAATTTTTCACTCTTGGTTTTCATCATTACCATCACAACTTAACACAAAAGATTACATACCAGAACCAGGTGTTTTAGATGAAAGTGATATTGATATCTGTTTTTGATATGTTTTTGACATTTTTTGCAAAAAAGTTCGATATTCCCTTATCTTTGGAAAACAAAATTAAGTGCTCGGGCTCTTTTATTTTAGTATCCTAACGCACTAGTTTGCATGAAGTTTCAGTGCATTTGTCTTAAATACATTAAAAAATGTAAATTGTTATAAAATTTAAATGTAAATTGACTGTTAATTAGCATACTTATTAGAATCTGTCTAAAGACCCGACAGCGCGTACCTACGCCAAAAGACATCGCGTACGCGAAACTATAGGATTTGGGGAAGGTGCAAAAGACACTGCATGTACCCAACCTCGCACCTACCCCAAATCCTATAGTGAGCCCAAGCGGGGGGGGCAGCATGCCCCCATACATATTTCACTGTTTATACGCCGTAATGTTCTAGCAAAAAAAAACAGAAGTGAGAAGCACTTAACTTCGCGTATGAGTTATCATTTTCGCGTACGCGCTGTCGTGTCTTTAGACAGACTCCACTTATGGATACACACATTGTAGATTTAGGTACCTAGGTACCCTGATTACTGTTCCCTTAACCGACTTTTAAATATAACATTTTGGTTCTCGAAGGGAATGTAGAATGTAGCTATCAAGAATATCTGTATATATGTAGCTATCATTAAAGGCGTTTAAATAAGAATTTAAAATTTGTCTACTATTTTCAGTATCCGGACGATATGTACGGAAAATGAAAATAATACAAAGCTGTCTAACTATTTTCAAATTGGTGGAAATATGCTTTATTTAATACAAAAAATTTCACATTATTCACGGGTACGACAATCTACTCTTGTTTATGAGTAAGTCAGATATAAGACAATAATAAACAATGTCTTTGAACACATTTTCCAAAATTGTCTAAAGTTGGACAACTTTTATAAATAAGACCACAAATGTTTTGTAAAAAAATAAGTTTATTTAACTTCTATGGCTTAGTTATTATGATAAAGTCGAATGATTTAGCGAATTCCGCTTTTATTGTATTATCGATAGCGAGCTTCTACATTCGCTTTGCGAAGGTTTGATATTCGTAATCTAAACTAAACTAACTTTTGAAGTAACGAAGCGATTTTTATTTGTGCGAATCGCTCTTTATAATATGAAATTAGCGAATTCCCAAAGTTTTAAGTTCGATTCGCTATTCATATACATATGATCCCGCATTTCAATACTTTTTTAGTACTTTCAAGAGTATCAAAAATTTGTTTTCGGAAAAGTAAAATTTGTTAAGTTTTGTTGACGAGTATTCAATATCAGTGCTTCAAAATCTAAAGAAAATGTGTTTAGTAGTGTAATTAAATATTGCAGACCGAAAATAATTTAATAAAATGTGTGATACTTGTGAATTTAAAACTTTACTAGCCAAATTATAATACTATGTATTTGATATCGGACGACAGCTCTGTTTGAGCTTTTTAAGAACCTAAGGACTGTAAAGGTACATATGGTGCTAAATGCTTATTGCTTATCCTTAATATGCTTGTCCTTTTCATATTAAGAGCTGAAGAAAAATTAACAGTAAAATGAATATTTTTCGTTTATACCTACCAGTCATTTTTAGTCATTATAATGGAGGCTTACGAGTTAAAGCGAAAAACCATAAAAATGCTAAATAAATTCGAGGATAACATGAAAAATTGCACTGAAAGGAAAAAAAACGTTAAACGAATTGATGTGTATAAGAAAATATATTTAGCAACCGCTAAAAGGGCTGAAGGTAAGCTTAACTATTCATCTTTAATTTCTGTTAGTTGAACTTTGTTATGATACCTATTTTCCTTTTAAGCAACCAAACCGATGAAGACAGGACAAAACAACAAAAAGAGAAGCAGTGAAAAAACTCTTACAGATGTTGAGAAGCTCGAGGTTTCGTATATATCCGACATTTTCATGGACGAAACCGACCAGAATTTTATCATTCCCTGCTCGGAAAATGAGGAAGAAAACAAATTACCAGACAATTATGGGGACGAAAATATTAGCGGAACAGAAACAATTAACGAAGACATGAGTTTAAGTGAAGTTTAAGTACTTATGTTACCTATGATAAATAAGCTTAAAATAAAATAAAAACTGCTGTCTTTTTTTGTTTAAACATGCTGTTTTATTTTGAATGTACATATCGTCATATACTTTTATTGGTTTGATGACGAGATCTCGTCGCGACATGTATATGACAATTTTGGATTAAGGAGAGAAGAAACAAACGATATTATTAACTCTGTTTTGTATCTTGCGAGCCATAACGAGTGCGAAGAAGCAAAACGGTGTGATATGAAACTTGTGCAAAGTTCAAAAACTTTTGTTCGATGTTCGAATGCACTACTGAGTTTCGTTTCTACTGATTTCCGTTCGTTTCTCTTGGTCAATAATCAACTTTAAATTATTTGATATTTTGTTTTTGACTGAAGATCCGCTAATAATTATTGTAAGTGTGACTTATTTATTAATTTGTAATTATTAATCTTAACTCATGCATGAGTATGAACAAAATTAAATACTTTTTTATTTTTTTAAATATTTATCAAGCTTTATTTGGAACAAATAAATGCTAGTCCATACATAATTACAAGTTTTTTTTATATTCAGTGGTGGAAATGCTAAAAGTGTACTCTAGATCGTGGGCTATAAAAAATATCGTTGGTTTACAAGCCAAAGGCACTAAGTCATATTTTTAAGATTTTCAGATTTAAATGCAAAACGGTTCAGAACTATGATATCTATATACTGTAATAACAAACTAAGTCATATTAGTCAACCTTAATGAATTATTTAAGGTTCCACTTTGCACGAAGTCAGAAAAAACATATTTTATACTGGAAGAAGGCACTAAGTTGACTTAGTGCGATTTACCAGTAACGCAAGACAAACTAATTACTATGTGTTTACAGGAAGAATTTACAATCAAGAACATTAAGAAGAATTAGTTTAACCACATTAAAAACAGTAAAAGAGAGAGAAGAAAATGAACGTTTAAAATTGCATTATGCACCTACAATAACAGACAAACTGAAAAAGATATTCAAACAACATAATATCGATTTAGTATTTACCTCAGATAGAACACTTAAAAACAAACTGGGTTCGACAAAAGATAAAACAGAAAACTTAAAGAAACCTGGAATTTACGAAATAAAATGCAATGATTGTGAACAAAAGTATTACGGACAGACAAAAAGGAACATAGAAACTAGATTTAGCGAACATCTTAGTAATGTCAAGTTCAATCGACCTAACAAATCAGCGGTGGCCTTACATATCATAGAAAATGAACACGGGATTACGAAGGAAAATCTAAAACTTATTAAACATGTAAGTGATGAAAGATTATTAGACGCATACGAAAGTATTTACATGTACAAAAACAAAAACATCAGTATGAACACGATAGAAGCACCGATTAAGTCGTCTCTTTTTAGCTTACTAGGTTAAATAATTCTTTCTCACCTTTAGCATAAACCAAAACAAAACTTGTCAAATTAAATATAAATGTAAAAGTTTCAAATAAAATTGCTGAAGATGGCATATAAAATGCCGAAATGCATTCAAATTAATTTGATGTGTTTTATTTTAATTTAATTAAGATACATTAAAAAATATGTGAAGTCATTAAGGCGGTGATTGTTATTAATAATTAATGCCTTTTACCTGTTATGAAAATTACATTTTTGAATTTGAAAAATGACTTACGCAGGAGGCCGTACTTTAAATGTATTTAAAAAGCGGTCAAATTCCAAAAGGTTTTCACACATTGTATGTTTCCTTAAGTGAGTAAAGACGCCCTGAATTTGCTAAATCTTTTAAAAATGAATAAGAATTCTCGTTCGTGGGGAATTCTCCAATTAGCTCAAAAGAATATTCAAAATACTATAGGTAAGTTGTTTTGCTTAGATTTATTAGAAAATAATCATTATTATATAAGTGGTATTCCAGATCCATTGCAAATGGTCTAGTATCATTGCAAAAGTGTAAAAACAAAATTTACAATAGGACAGGGGTATTTCTTTTCACTTATACTAGACCAGTTGCAATGGATCGTGAATACCTCTATAGTTTCGTTCATAACTGTTTTTTTTAAATTAAAACAGTTGAAAAAAAAATTACTTCGGAAGAAAAAAACCACGAAATGAGTCTTGATGAAGCTCTGGAGCAAGACATAAACTTTGGTAGGTTAATTCAATTATTTAAAGCTTGATCAAGCTTACAAATTAATAATGGTTTTTAACAGTCCTAGGTGAAGAAATAGTGGGTCTTGATGAATCCATGAGATCATTTAGAGATGGAATGGATAGAACGTCCGATTTTTCAAACAATGATAGCATCAGGGATCCAAACTATAATTGTGAAGGTGAGATCTTAACAAGTTCCAATGAGGAAGAGCAAACTTTAGCAGTCAATGCAAATCAAGGAACAACAACAGACACTCTTTCAAAAAGGAGTAGATGGAAAAAAGCTTCACAAAAAACCTGGAAAAGAAATGTCAACAGGGAGATGAAATCCAAATGCTTGCCCTATAAGGACCGGAAAGGTAATTTAAAACCCAAAAAAGCTCTAAAAGATATTCCGATCCATAAATGCAGATTTCATTGTGCCAATATTAACGATAGTTCCCGATTTAAACTCTGCAAAATATATTGGGGTTTGAATTTTGCTGGCCAAAAAAACTTCATTCTTCAGAATGTTGAATGCGTTGAACCAAAATACAGGCGACCAAGAAAAGAAAGTGCAATTCAGCGGAAAACTGCAAAAAAGTATTTTTTTGTTCACAATGAAATAAAAACAAGAGTGTGTCAATTATTTTTCTTGAGTACACTAAATATCTCCAATCGATGTGTAATAAGCGCATTTTTAGGAAGGAATGAGTTTGGCGGGCACTTTTCCGCGGAAGATAAAAGAGGTAAAAAAACACCAACCAACAAAACAAACCCCGAAATAATTCAAAAAGTTAAAAACAATATCGAGAGTTTTCCGTCGATGGAAAGCCACTATTGTCGAAAAAATAGTATGAGAAAGTATTTAGATAGTAAGCTTTCAATTAGAAAGATGTACGAGTTATATAAAATACAGTATCCTGAAAGTTCGATATCTGAAATAACATACCGGAGAATATTTTGTAACGATTATAATTTATCGTTTTTTGTGCCAAAAAAAGATCAATGCCTTTTGTGCAATAAATATAAAATTTCATCTCCAGATACTAAGCTCGTTGTGAAGGATGACTATGAGAGTCATTTACGTCGGAAGAAAGAGGCATTTGAAGAAAAACAAACTGACAAAGTAAGATCAAATTCAGATGAAAGCTTTAAATCTATTTCTATGGATATGCAAAGCGTTCTTCAAATACCATCAACCGATGTTTCCTTAACATACTATAAGCTTATACTACACAACTTCACAATATATGAATCGGGTTTGCCAAATAATGCTTTTTGTTTTGCTTGGTCAGAGGTAAATGGCAAAGGTGGGAGCTGCGAAGTGGGTTCTTGTATTCTGAAGTACATTGAGCAATTACCTGCACACGTAAAAGAGCTTTCAATATTTTCGGATACCTGTGCTGGCCAAAACAGAAACGCAAATATTGTGGCACTTTTTTTAAATTTAGTGCAAACTTCAAATTTACAAATTGTTGAACAAAAATTTTTAGAAAGCGGTCATTCTTACATGGAGGTAGATTCTATGCACAGTGCCATAGAAAAACAAAAAAAATTCATGTCAATTTATTGTATCAATGACTGGCTGAATATATTCCGAGCTGCAAGAGTTCGTGTGCCCAAAAAAAATCCTTATGAAGCTCTGGAAATGAAGTTTGACAATTTTTTCAACTTAAAGTTACTAGCCGAAAAAATAATAAAAAATAAAACAGTGGACATCGAAGGCCAAAAAGTTAACTGGCTTAAAATTAAATGTTTTCGATACGAAAAAAATAAACCGGGAATACTTCAATTTAAATACGAATATGGAGAAAATTTCCGCAGCTTGAACGTTTCTAAAAGTATTCGAAGAGGAAGAAACCCTGTTCCTAATTATCTCCCTGTAAAAGAATGGCCTAAACTTTATACCGAACCTATTAAAATAAGCACAGCCAAGAAGAAAGACCTTACTGATATGTGTAAAAAAGGAGTAATTCCGGAAATTTTTCACTCTTGGTTTTCATCATTACCATCACAACTTAACACAAAAGATTACATACCAGAACCAGATGTTTTAGATGAAAGTGATATTGATATCTGTTTTTGATATGTTTTTGACATTTTTTGCAAAAAAGTTCGATATTCCCTTATCTTTGGAAAACAAAATTAAGTGCTCGGGCTCTTTTATTTTAGTATCCTAACGCACTAGTTTGCATGAAGTTTCAGTGCATTTGTCTTAAATACATTAAAAAATGTAAATTGTTATAAAATTTAAATGTAAATTGACTGTTAATTAGCATACTTATTAGAATCTGTCTAAAGACCCGACAGCGCGTACCTACGCCAAAAGACATCGCGTACGCGAAACTATAGGATTTGGGGAAGGTGCAAAAGACACTGCATGTACCCAACCTCGCACCTACCCCAAATCCTATAGTGAGCCCAAGCGGGGGGGGCAGCATGCCCCCATACATATTTCACTGTTTATACGCCGTAATGTTCTAGCAAAAAAAAACAGAAGTGAGAAGCACTTAACTTCGCGTATGAGTTATCATTTTCGCGTACGCGCTGTCGTGTCTTTAGACAGACTCCACTTATGGATACACACATTGTAGATTTAGGTACCTAGGTACCCTGATTACTGTTCCCTAAACCGACTTTTAAATATAACATTTTGGTTCTCGAAGGGAATGTAGAATGTAGCTATCAAGAATATCTGTATATATGTAGCTATCATTAAAGGCGTTTAAATAAGAATTTAAAATTTGTCTACTATTTTCAGTATCCGGACGATATGTACGGAAAATGAAAATAATACAAAGCTATCTAACTATTTTCAAATTGGTGGAAATATGCTTTATTTAATACAAAAAATTTCACATTATTCACGGGTACGACAATCTACTCTTGTTTATGAGTAAGTCAGATATAAGACAATAATAAACAATGTCTTTGAACACATTTTCCAAAATTGTCTAAAGTTGGACAACTTTTATAAATAAGACCACAAATGTTTTGTAAAAAAATAAGTTTATTTAACTTCTATGGCTCAGTTATTAGGGCCCTCATTATGATAAAGTCGAATGATTTAGCGAATTCCGCTTTTATTGTATTATCGATAGCGAGCTTCTACATTCGCTTTGCGAAGGTTTGATATTCGTAATCTAAACTAAACTAACTTTTGAAGTAACGAAGCGATTTTTATTTGTGCGAATCGCTCTTTATAATATGAAATTAGCGAATTCCCAAAGTTTTAAGTTCGATTCGCTATTCATATACATATGATCCCGCATTTCAATACTTTTTTAGTACTTTCAAGAGTATCAAAAATTTGTTTTCGGAAAAGTAAAATTTGTTAAGTTTTGTTGACGAGTATTCAATATCAGTGCTTCAAAATCTAAAGAAAATGTGTTTAGTAGTGTAATTAAATATTGCAGACCGAAAATAATTTAATAAAATGTGTGATACTTGTGAATTTAAAACTTTACTAGCCAAATTATAATACTATGTATTTGATATCGGACGACAGCTCTGTTTGAGCTTTTTAAGAACCTAAGGACTGTAAAGGTACATATGGTGCTAAATGCTTATTGCTTATCCTTAATATGCTTGTCCTTTTCATATTAAGAGCTGAAGAAAAATTAACAGTAAAATGAATATTTTTCGTTTATACCTACCAGTCATTTTTAGTCATTATAATGGAGGCTTACGAGTTAAAGCGAAAAACCATAAAAATGCTAAATAAATTCGAGGATAACATGAAAAATTGCACTGAAAGGAAAAAAAACGTTAAACGAATTGATGTGTATAAGAAAATATATTTAGCAACCGCTAAAAGGGCTGAAGGTAAGCTTAACTATTCATCTTTAATTTCTGTTAGTTGAACTTTGTTATGATACCTATTTTCCTTTTAAGCAACCAAACCGATGAAGACAGGACAAAACAACAAAAAGAGAAGCAGTGAAAAAACTCTTACAGATGTTGAGAAGCTCGAGGTTTCGTATATATCCGACATTTTCATGGACGAAACCGACCAGAATTTTATCATTCCCTGCTCGGAAAATGAGGAAGAAAACAAATTACCAGACAATTATGGGGACGAAAATATTAGCGGAACAGAAACAATTAACGAAGACATGAGTTTAAGTGAAGTTTAAGTACTTATGTTACCTATGATAAATAAGCTTAAAATAAAATAAAAACTGCTGTCTTTTTTTGTTTAAACATGCTGTTTTATTTTGAATGTACATATCGTCATATACTTTTATTGGTTTGATGACGAGATCTCGTCGCGACATGTATATGACAATTTTGGATTAAGGAGAGAAGAAACAAACGATATTATTAACTCTGTTTTGTATCTTGCGAGCCATAACGAGTGCGAAGAAGCAAAACGGTGTGATATGAAACTTGTGCAAAGTTCAAAAACTTTTTTCGATGTTCGAATGCACTACTGAGTTTCGTTTCTACTGATTTCGGTTCGTTTCTCTTGGTCAATAATCAACTTTAAATTATTTGATATTTTGTTTTTGACTGAAGATCCGCTAATAATTATTGTAAGTGTGACTTATTTATTAATTTGTAATTATTAATCTTAACTCATGCATGAGTATGAACAAAATTAAATACTTTTTTATTTTTTTAAATATTTATCAAGCTTTATTTGGAACAAATAAATGCTAGTCCATACATAACTACAAGTTTTTTTTATATTCAGTGGTGGAAATGCTAAAAGTGTACTCTAGATCGTGGGCTATAAAAAATATCGTTGGTTTACAAGCCAAAGGCACTAAGTCATATTTTTAAGATTTTCAGATTTAAATGCAAAACGGTTCAGAACTATGATATCTATATACTGTAATAACAAACTAAGTCATATTAGTCAACCTTAATGAATTATTTAAGGTTCCACTTTGCACGAAGTCAGAAAAAACATATTTTATACTGGAAGAAGGCACTAAGTTGACTTAGTGCGATTTACCAGTAACGCAAGACAAACTAATTACTATGTGTTTACAGGAAGAATTTACAATCAAGAACATTAAGAAGAATTAGTTTAACCACATTAAAAACAGTAAAAGAGAGAGAAGAAAATGAACGTTTAAAATTGCATTATGCACCTACAATAACAGACAAACTGAAAAAGATATTCAAACAACATAATATCGATTTAGTATTTACCTCAGATAGAACACTTAAAAACAAACTGGGTTCGACAAAAGATAAAACAGAAAACTTAAAGAAACCTGGAATTTACGAAATAAAATGCAATGATTGTGAACAAAAGTATTACGGACAGACAAAAAGGAACATAGAAACTAGATTTAGCGAACATCTTAGTAATGTCAAGTTCAATCGACCTAACAAATCAGCGGTGGCCTTACATATCATAGAAAATGAACACGGGATTACGAAGGAAAATCTAAAACTTATTAAACATGTAAGTGATGAAAGATTATTAGACGCATACGAAAGTATTTACATGTACAAAAACAAAAACATCAGTATGAACACGATGGAAGCACCGATTAAGTCGTCTCTTTTTAGCTTACTAGGTTAAATAATTCTTTCTCACCTTTAGCATAAACCAAAACAAAACTTGTCAAATTAAATATAAATGTAAAAGTTTCAAATAAAATTGCTGAAGATGGCATATAAAATGCCGAAATGCATTCAAATTAATTTGATGTGTTTTATTTTAATTTAATTAAGATACATTAAAAAATATGTGAAGTCATTAAGGCGGTGATTGTTATTAATAATTAATGCCTTTTACCTGTTATGAAAATTACATTTTTGAATTTGAAAAATGACTTACGCAGGAGGCCGTACTTTAAATGTATTTAAAAAGCGGTCAAATTCCAAAAGGTTTTCACACATTGTATGTTTCCTTAAGTGAGTAAAGACGCCCTGAATTTGCTAAATCTTTTAAAAATGAATAAGAATTCTCGTTCGTGGGGAATTCTCCAATTAGCTCAAAAGAATATTCAAAATACTATAGGTAAGTTGTTTTGCTTAGATTTATTAGAAAATAATCATTATTATATAAGTGGTATTCCAGATCCATTGCAAATGGTCTAGTATCATTGCAAAAGTGTAAAAACAAAATTTACAATAGGACAGGGGTATTTCTTTTCACTTATACTAGACCAGTTGCAATGGATCGTGAATACCTCTATAGTTTCGTTCATAACTGTTTTTTTTTAATTAAAACAGTTGAAAAAAAAAGTACTTCGGAAGAAAAAAACCACGAAATGAGTCTTGATGAAGCTCTGGAGCAAGACATAAACTTTGGTAGGTTAATTCAATTATTTAAAGCTTGATCAAGCTTACAAATTAATAATGGTTTTTAACAGTCCTAGGTGAAGAAATAGTGGGTCTTGATGAATCCATGAGATCATTTAGAGATGGAATGGATAGAACGTCCGATTTTTCAAACAATGATAGCATCAGGGATCCAAACTATAATTGTGAAGGTGAGATCTTAACAAGTTCCAATGAGGAAGAGCAAACTTTAGCAGTCAATGCAAATCAAGGAACAACAACAGACACTCTTTCAAAAAGGAGTAGATGGAAAAAAGCTTCACAAAAAACCTGGAAAAGAAATGTCAACAGGGAGATGAAATCCAAATGCTTGCCCTATAAGGACCGGAAAGGTAATTTAAAACCCAAAAAAGCTCCAAAAGATATTCCGATCCATAAATGCAGATTTCATTGTGCCAATATTAACGATAGTTCCCGATTTAAACTCTGCAAAATATATTGGGGTTTGAATTTTGCTGGCCAAAAAAACTTCATTCTTCAGAATGTTGAATGCGTTGAACCAAAATACAGGCGACCAAGAAAAGAAAGTGCAATTCAGCGGAAAACTGCAAAAAAGTATTTTTTTGTTCACAATGAAATAAAAACAAGAGTGTGTCAATTATTTTTCTTGAGTACACTAAATATCTCCAATCGATGTGTAATAAGCGCATTTTTAGGAAGGAATGAGTTTGGCGGGCACTTTTCCGCGGAAGATAAAAGAGGTAAAAAAACACCAACCAACAAAACAAACCCCGAAATAATTCAAAAAGTTAAAAACAATATCGAGAGTTTTCCGTCGATGGAAAGCCACTATTGTCGAAAAAATAGTATGAGAAAGTATTTAGATAGTAAGCTTTCAATTAGAAAGATGTACGAGTTATATAAAATACAGTATCCTGAAAGTTCGATATCTGAAATAACATACCGGAGAATATTTTGTAACGATTATAATTTATCGTTTTTTGTGCCAAAAAAAGATCAATGCCTTTTGTGCAATAAATATAAAATTTCATCTCCAGATACTAAGCTCGTTATGAAGGATGACTATGAGAGTCATTTACGTCGGAAGAAAGAGGCATTTGAAGAAAAACAAACTGACAAAGTAAGATCAAATTCAGATGAAAGCTTTAAATCTATTTCTATGGATATGCAAAGCGTTCTTCAAATACCATCAACCGATGTTTCCTTAACATACTATAAGAGGAAGCTTATACTACACAACTTCACAATATATGAATCGGGTTTGCCAAATAATGCTTTTTGTTTTGCTTGGTCAGAGGTAAATGGCAAAGGTGGGAGCTGCGAAGTGGGTTCTTGTATTCTGAAGTACATTGAGCAATTACCTGCACACGTAAAAGAGCTTTCAATATTTTCGGATACCTGTGCTGGCCAAAACAGAAACGCAAATATTGTGGCACTTTTTTTAAATTTAGTGCAAACTTCAAATTTACAAATTGTTGAACAAAAATTTTTAGAAAGCGGTCATTCTTACATGGAGGTAGATTCTATGCACAGTGCCATAGAAAAACAAAAAAAATTCATGTCAATTTATTGTATCAATGACTGGCTGAATATATTCCGAGCTGCAAGAGTTCGTGTGCCCAAAAAAAATCCTTATGAAGCTCTGGAAATGAAGTTTGACAATTTTTTCAACTTAAAGTTACTAGCCGAAAAAATAATAAAAAATAAAACAGTGGACATCGAAGGCCAAAAAGTTAACTGGCTTAAAATTAAATGTTTTCGATAAGAACAAAATAAACCGGGAATACTTCAATTTAAATACGAATATGGAGAAAATTTCCGCAGCTTGAACGTTTCTAAAAGTATTCGAAGAGGAAGAAACCCTGTTCCTAATTATCTCCCTGTAAAAGAATGGCCTAAACTTTATACCGAACCTATTAAAATAAGCACAGCCAAGAAGAAAGACCTTACTGAAATGTGTAAAAAAGGAGTAATTCCGGAAATTTTTCACTCTTGGTTTTCATCATTACCATCACAACTTAACACAAAAGATTACATACCAGAACCAGATGTTTTAGATGAAAGTGATATTGATATCTGTTTTTGATATGTATCTTTAACACTTCATCTTTTATTATTTTTTTTATTCTTTCCCGTTTGTTATATGTATATAAATATACCTAAAATAAAGCTTTTGTGTTTACTTTTGGGCTATAATCATGTTGTTTTCATTTATTTGCGTTTCAAAAAAGTATTAAATACTTGCAAATCAATGCAGACAAAACGCACTAAGTCAGCTCATTTTTTGCTTTTGCTCGAATAATTATCATATTGGTTTGTCAAAAACTAAAAAAAGTATTGAAAATAAATGTCAGAATATCAATTTTGTATTTAATGGAATTCAGTGACAAATAAAAGTTAATATTGAATTTTCACAACAAAATGAATCTTAATAATTGATTTACTCAAAACTATGTTTTTTGACTTAGTGCTTCTGGCTTGTAAACCAACGATATCCTTCAAACCCATCATCGTAAAAAGTGTTTTTACTTTTGTTACAAATTTGTAAAATTTACGGGCCATATTTACATACCTATATGTAGGTATGAATTTTTTCACTAACACGACACAAGAACACGAATTTTATTCCGACTTTAGGTCTTAGGATTATTATCGAAATAAAAATAAATAATGTTGATTTTGGTCGAACCATGAAATAGGTATGTGAAGGTTTTATGTGCCGTAGAGGGTTAATAATTTTCTAATAGGAAGAATGAAAACCAAAAACTAAGTTAAATTTACCTTTGTTTTAGAATTTTTGGTCCTGAGTCAAAAATTGTATTCTAAAAATATTTCAAAACAAAACATGCAAAGAAAAGATGCTGCAGCTGCCTATATGCGCGAGTATCGCGCTCGAAAAAAATCACGGGGAAGTGATACTGGTGCAACTGCAATTTTTGAAGGAGAAAGTGAATTAATGCTAGATGAACAACCCATGGAACAATCTTCAGTTCTGACTTTTGATAATGATTCACGCCCGACAACATCTACTGTCCCTTCAGAAAGAAAAAAGCAACAACAAATTGATGCAGCTGCCTATATGCGAGATTATCGCGCTCGAAAAAAATCACGGGGAAGTGTTGTTGGGATCCAGCAACAACAACATCTTTCTGATACTGGTGCAACGGCAATTTTTGAAGGACAAAATGAATTAATGCTAGATGAACAACCCATGGAACAATCTTCAGTTCTGACTTTTGGTAATGGTTCACGCCCGACAACATCTACTGTCCCTTCAAAAAGAATCAAGCAACAACATGCAGCTGCCTATATGCGAGAGTATCGCGCTCGAAAAAAACCACGGACTGTCCCTTCAGAAAGAATCAAGCAACAACGGATTGATGCAGCTGCCTATATGCGAGAGTATCGCGCTCGAAAAAAAACACGGGGAAGTGTTGTTGGGATCCAGCAACAACAACAAGTTCTATCATCTACTGAGTGTATTGCTTCATCTGCCATTGTAGTACATGGAGCACCAATACAATCGGTGGTGGATAATTGTCAAGAACAACCAATTGAAATTGTTTCTTATAAAAGTTCTAATAGACACCCCGCAGCTCTTGCTTACTTTCAAATAAACTTTTTAGAAAATAATTTCGGAGCTGTATGCAGTGTATGCGATAGATTATGGTTGGAGAATGATTTGAAAAGCGTTACTCCTAATTGTAGAGAGATTCTCACATCGGAATTTCCTCAATTTGATCTTGATACAGCACAAATTTGCGGCACTTGCTACGATTCTTTAAAAAAGGATAAAATACCTACATTGTCAACATCAAATGGTTTTAAATTTCCTACACGCCCAAATCATTTACCAGATCTTGATTTGATTTCTGAACGCTTGATATCACCGCGACTGCCTTTTATGCAAATAAGGAGACTCCGACATGGCCAAGGTCAATATGGAATTTTAGGCCAAATTATAAATGTTCCAGTTTCTATTGATACAATGGTCAATTATCTCCCTCGAGAACTTGATGACGATTATTGCATTAATGTGCACATAAAGCGCAAAAAGCTACACAAATCAAGCTATCTCATTGGTCTGGTTAAAAAGAGGGTTATTAAAGATTGGCTTCGGTATCTTATCGATACCCCTTTGTATAAATTTTATGCCATCTCCATTAATGAATCTTTTTTTTCTGCTGATACCCAACCTTCTACTTCTATAGAAGATTTAAGCGAAGAAATTAGTATGGAGGAGAGTCTGCATGCTCAACAACAAACTCTTTTATGGAATGAAGATAAATATCTGAGAATTGCTCCAGGTGAAAATGAAGTTCCCACCAGTATACTTTTTGATGAACACTGTGAGGAGTTGTCGTTTCCTTCTATTTACCTTGGACAATTTAGGAGTTTTAAGGAAGGACTAAATGTAACACCGTATATGATAGCTACCAGTGAATTGCGAAGAGCAGATCGGCGGGCAGTCAATCCTCAGCACTTGCTCTATATGGCGATGAAAATTTTACGGATCCGAACACGCGATTCATTGACAGTGGCTTTTTAATTTGTTAGTAAAAATACTAAATTGTCAAGAGAAGAGGTGCAATCGTCTACTTTTATCAACGGATGTATAGAAACTAATTTGGCGTTCTTACGTTCTATTCCAAATTCGATTTATTATTGGTCACAACGCAAGAGAGACCTCTTTGCTATGATTCGCCAGATTGGAAGACCAACATTTTTTTTAACAATGAGCGCCAATGAAATAAGTTGGGTAAGATTAATGAATCTTTTATATAAATTTAAAAATAATGGAGCAGAAATTAATTCAGAAGAGCTGAAACATATGAATTACAATATGAAAGCTAGTCTTGTAAACGAAGACCCGGTAACATGCGCTATTTATTTTAATAAATTGGTGAATGTTATTATGAGCATTCTTCAATCCAAACGTTTCAGCCCTTTTGGAAGACACTATGTCGAGCATTACTTCAAGCGGGTTGAATTTCAGCACAGAGGCAGCCCACATGTGCATATACTTATTTGGCTGAATGAAGCTCCAGTCGATGCCCTAGAAAAAGATAAAATTGCAGCTCAAAATTTGATTGATAATCTAGTGTCTATATCACCTGCTGATGCTTCCGGTTATGAAAAACTACAGCAACATAAACACACGTTATACACCTGCTATAAAAAAACAAATTCAACCACTTGCCGTTTTGGTGCCCCTTTTATGCCAAGTCGCTCAACGGTAATACTCCAACCAATGACAACTTCTGATCCACGACGTTCAAAATACTCGAAAATTTATAAAATTATCTGGAAATCACTTGAAGAAAACGATTATGAAAATTTGGAAGAATTCCTGAACAGAAATAAAATAAATTCGTATAGTATGTATTTAGATATACTTCGGGCAGGCATAACGAGACCACGAGTATTCCTAAGGCGTGAAACTACCGAAAAGTGGATCAACCCATTTAATCCTTTTATTCTTGACCTGCTAGGATCTAATATGGACTTGCAGTTTGTCATTGAGGAATACTCTTGCGCTTCATATGTTGTTGAATATGTGAATAAAACCAATAGAGGCATAAGTAACCTGCAGCGAAAAATTATTGACATAATGGATGAGCATCCCGAGTTCGACATAGTTGAAATAGCAAGAAAACTGAGCGTCGACATGTTGAATTGCGTAGAACTCACTAGCCAAGAAGCAGCTTGGTATCTTCTTCGACAAGATATGTCAAGGAGTTCAGTGAAAGTGGTATATATTCCTACATCGTGGCCGGTTGACCGAGAACACGTTCGAAAATGTAATAAGCTATTGGAAGAAGAGAATTTTGCTCAGGATTCATGTGATATTTGGGTCGAAAATTGTTTTGAAAAATATCAAAAAAGACCGGTAGAATTAGAGAATATGAATTTGGCTCAATCAGTTGCGTATTATACAATTTCAAAAGACACTCAGTGGAAACGAAGAACAAATCCTCGAGTCATTAGGTATCGAAATTATGATATGACGGCTGATCCCAATGAATTCAAACGCGAAATGGTGACCTTGTTTTGGCCTTTTCGAGATGAAGAAAACGAAATACTCGCCGAGAGGAAGTACATTCAGCTTTATGATTCCAATGAAGTTTTAATAATGGAAAAAAGACTAGAATTTGAATCAAACTTAGATATTTCAAAAACAATACAAATCTGTCGAGATTTGTGCGTTGAAGGGGAAGATGAGGATGAAGAAACGACCAACGGTATAAATCGTTTATCATTATTTGTGCAAGAAACTGATCCTTTTGCAGATTTTTTGGCTAACGCTCATTCAGATGCTAACGCTGACTTGAAACTAGCGACTCTGAATCGCCTCGGCCCTATAGCCAAAAAACGAGATAATGTAATGGACAAAAACTGTTTTAATGATCTTATGAAGAAAGCGAATTATCAACAGAAAGGCTTACTGCTGCATGCGATTTGGCACATTTTAAATGAAGATTCTGAAGACCCTTTGCAAGTCTTTCTTACTGGGCCTGCTGGTTGCGGAAAAACGTTCAGTATAAAGTTACTTCAAGAAATTTATAATCGATTCAGCCACACCGATGCTTATTGCAATGCTTATATATCTTGTGCATCAACAGGAAAAGCTGCTGTTGCCATTGATGGGACAACTATACATACAGCTTTAAAAATTTCCGTTGGACAATCAAAGCCACTTTCGTTTGAAACTGTTCAGCAACATCGTAGTTTATTCAAATATACCCAATCCATTTTCATTGACGAAATCAGCATGGTGTCCGCTGAATTAAATGAAAAAATAGATTCGCGTTTAAGACAGATTTCAATGGTGGATTCCCCCTATGGTGGAAAAGACATGTTTTTTATCGGAGATTTGAGGCAGTTACCAGCGGTCCGTGCAACTCCTATTTTTAAACAAACAAAAAGCAGTATAGTGGGACCGATGTTGTGGCGGAGTCTAAAATTTTATGAATTCGATGAAGTTATGCGCCAGTCAGATGTGCAATTCTCGAATTTACTGACAAAAGTAGGAAATGGTGAAAAATTAAGTGAAGCGGAACTTTCCTTAATAGAATCGCGCTTCTTTACTGAAAAAGAAGCTAGTAAACAATGCCCAAACGGCATAAGATTGTTTTTTAGAAATAAAGACGTTCACGACTACAATAAACTTATACTTGACGCCGCTTCAGAAAAGGTGCCATCAATAGCAAAAGACACATTCATAGGATACCACAGCACTGAACAACTAGCACACATCAGACAAAAATTACACAAAATGGTGGTTTTAGACACAGGAGGTTTACCTTATGAGCTGACACTTGTTATAGGTCGTCCTTACATGATTACTACAAATATTGATGTTTCAGATGGGCTAGCAAATGGAGCCATAGGTACCCTAGCATTCATTGAACTTAATCAGTCTCAATCAGCAGATGATGATAATAGTTTAGTAAAGCGTTTATGGTTACGTTTCCCTGAAAACTGCAAAATAGGAAGAAAGATTAAAAGAAAATCAGCTGAATTCGCTGAAAAAAATAAGATTGCAAGCGATTTAGTCCCTATTTCGCGCAAGAATGCAACTATTTACTTAAACAACAACCGAACGATCAGTGCTAAACGCAATCATTTTTCACTTATTCCAGCGTGTAGCATGACAATACATAAGTCTCAAGGAGGAACCTTTGATCAAATTGTGTATGCATATAATAAGACCCATGACCAACAGCTAGTATATGTAGCTCTTTCCAGAGTGACAAGTCTCGAAGGGCTATTCATTGTCGCTTCAAATAGTGAACACAATTTTTTTCACGGGAGAAGAATCGCAAACTCATTGCTTCCACTTAGAACTGAATTTGAAAGACTATCAAATAATGCACTGCAAACACGCCAAGACGTAATTTTGGGATGCTTGCGTGAAAAAACATCGTTCTTAGTATTTAATTGTCAGAGTATAAGAGCGCATGCCGACGATCTTACGGACGCAATAACCCAAGAATGCTCTTATTTATTGCTATGTGAGACTTGGATCAATAACAATGAAGAAGTTACTATTCCAAATTTTGATTGTTGTTGCCAATTTAAAAGGACAGGTGAAAGAGCTGGTGGTGTTGCATTATATATAAAAAAAAATACATCCCATATAACTACACCTGTCATAATGTTAAAAGACCGTCAAAAATCAAGTTACACACTAACATCAAGACCAATCGGGGATATTTGTGCAGCAGAATGCGTTTTGTCAAATGGAAAAAAAATACTTTCTGTCGTTATTTATATCTCACCAAATCAAACGGTGAATAGCATTATAAAATTTGTTCATTTTATCCTTTTGCCGTATTGTACACGATCTACTGAACTTGAACATAAAAAAATGCCTATGATATTGGGAGGCGATTTTAATATCAACTTTTCCTTAGATGAGGCTGAACCATTCATTCTATTATTGGAAGAAGAGTTTAATTTGAAAATGAATACTAATAGAAGAATTTCTACAACAAATTCAAAAACAACAATTGACGCTGTGTTTTCACGCTATTTACCGACATTGAAATCAGAGCTTTATGTTTCTTATTTTAGCTACCACCGACCCATTATTTCATTCATAGAAAAATAAATTTAAGTTTTTGCATCTGCAAATTAAATTGACTTTAAAATTGAAAAGATACACAAAAATTAATTAATAAAAGGTATAAGTAAATACATAAGTGTAAACAGTTTTTTTTTCTGTTGTGTTGGATTTTCAGCCATTGGTCGATTTTAAATTAAATGCGAGGAAGCATTAATTATGTATAGTTGTATGTATATTCATTTTTCATGGAAATCTTCTGCAATCATTTGTTACTCTCGCTCATTAGGTGTTGTTTTTTTTTTTTTAATTGAAATGAAATGGGAGCAAAAAAAAGGAAAAATGCTCCCTTTTTTATATTTTTAGAAATGGTTGCTTTTTGTATTCTTTTCATAAGCCGAGGTGCATTAAAGTTAAATTAAACGCTAATAATAAATCTTCGGTTGTTTGTGGTGAGTGTAGTAACGATTGTTTTTAATCGAATGCATAATTTCATAAAATGTTTTTGGGTTCGGTGGGTTCGGTTGGCGAGGTATGGGCGGCCATCGACGAAGGTTTAAGTCGGTGCCGCCATAGTTTTTGCTCCTGAGGTAAATTTGGTACTACATATACCTACAGGCCAACAATCGATCTAAGACAGGACACGTAACGGGAGAAAAAACAAAATCCGATACCACACCGTATTAATACCAGAATAGACAGTTAAGTAAGCCGTATCCTAAAATACATATATTCAAAAATAACATATTTGTATACCTACATATAATATATACATTATGTATATATAGAATAAAACGCTATTAATTAATTTTTTTCGATTGTTTGTGTGGTTAGTGTAGTTATACGACTGTTTTAAATCGAATGCATAAATTTAAAAAATGTTTTAGGGTTTGGTGAGCGAGGTGGGTGGTCATCGATCGACTAAGGTCAAGTTGGTGCCACCATAGTTTTTAGACGATTTATCGAACTTCGAACAAAAAAGGTACTATCATCTTTGTATATATAAGTAAACATTTTGTCTCTGGTTTAAGGGAAAATGCAACAGCAGGAGCCTAGGGTAACAAGGATTTTGGGGTCGGGATTCTTAATTTTTACAATCTAGATTTTTACCCATTCTCTGAGACAAAAGCGGATGTTTACACATCTTCACCGCGAGTCCCGGTGCTCACACATTTTTTGATGTGTAAACATCTATGCTCTCGGTATGGGGAAAAATTGCAAAAATAAGGGTACAAAAATATGGGTAAAAAGATATGCGTGCAAAAATATGGGTAAGAAAATGGGGCAGTAAAATGGTTTTTGTCCCCGTAAAACTGGGTTAACGAATGGACGAGCAGAACCCAAACTCGACGAATACAATGGTTCGTGCATTTAATGGTGGGAACATTTTTTTTCGCAGTAATTTTTTTTGTTGTGTTGGATGGCCATTGGTCGATTTTAAATTAAATGCGAGGAAGCATTAATTATGTATAGTTGTAGGTATATTCGTTTTGCATGGAAATATTCTGCAATCTAAATTGTATCTCTCGCTGATTGGGTGTTGGTGTTTTTTAAATGAAATGTGAGCAAACAAAGGAAAAATGCTTCCTTTTTTAATTGTGAAATTGTTGTTTTTTTCATAAGCCAAGGTGTGTTAAAGTTAAATTAAACGCTATAATAATAAATCTTCTTCGGTTGTTTGTGTGGTAAGTGTAGTAACGATTGTTTTAATTTTTTTGGCTCCTAAAGTAAATTTGGTACGACATATTATACAGGCCAACAAAAAATCTTAGACAGGACACGTAACGGGACGGAAAACGAAATCCGATACCACACCGTATTAATACCGGACAAGACAATTTTTCTTATTATTAGACGATTTATCGAACTTCGAACGCTAAAAACATACATGAAGCTTTACCCTAACATATATTCAAAAACAACATAAGGTGTGTTCCTTTACTTTGAAACTTTGTGTGAAATTCTACGTCATTAAATTTTTTTTATATAAATTTTGACGAATTTGGTGTAGAAATTCACAGAAATGTACAGACTTTCATAGTAAAGGAACTAGACTATATATTCATATACGAATACCCAAGACATCAACCGCAGAACGCCGAAAAATATAAAGTCGAAATTAGAATTCGGACAAATTTCGAAAGTACGGCAACCCGATATTGAAACCGCAGCAAAATAGGAACTAGACTATATATTCATATACGAATATCCAAGACATCAACCTTAGAATGCCGAAAAATATACAGTCGAAATTAGAATTCGGACAAATTTCGAAAGAACGGCAACCCGATATTGAAACCGACTATATATTCATATACGAATATCCAAGACATCAACCTTAGAATGTCGAAAAATATACAGTCGAAATTAGAATTCGGACAAATTTCGAAAGTACGGTAACCCGATATTGAAACCGCAGCAAAATAGGAACTAGACTATATATTCATATACGAATATCCAAGACATCAACCTTAGAATGCCGAAAAATATACAGTCGAAATTAGAATTCGGACAAATTTCGAAAGTACGGCAACCCGATATTGAAACCGCAGCGAAATTAAAAACCAGCGAACATGAAGCAAGAGACTCGAGCATGCGCAGAAAGAATTATATAACAGTTTATAACACATTGACTTAGTATAGGGTGAATAAAAAGGATTACTTTTAAACATGAAAGAAGATTTTTTATTTCCTTAAAACTCTATTACACTAATGGACATTTAGGATTGGGATTAGAATGATTAGAATGGGAGTACTTATGAATATGTGTGTGTGGGTCAGATAGGGATCTCATAAATATTCGTAATAATGAATAGCTTCCCCCTTTCAACATTTGTTTGTTTTAACTGGGGATACAAATATGTCATTTTATTAAATTATGTAAAATAAGAAAACATTTATTTTACAGCTCAATTTTTTTAAAGAAAATTACAAATTATTTTTAAATTACACACATACTTTAAAACACAAAAAAAAACTGAAAACTCTACGAAGAAATATACTTACATATTGCCTATATGCATGTAGATATTTCAGTAGTAAATAAACAAAAACAATTCTTCTCAGATGTCAAAAAATACTTAAGATGTCCTTTAGTACCCTTTCAACGTAGTGGATTGCGATTGAGTAAAGTGACCTTTAGCATTTATGTAAATCACTTACGCCCATATTATTCACTCGATACATCCAGATTGAAACTTAAATCTTATTCTTATTATACTTATTCAGTCGATACATACAAATTAAAACTTCAATCCAGATGTAAAATATATAAATTCAATGCAAAAACATCTGGATTTAAGTTTTTTTTTATGGGAATACAATCCCCATTTAAAACAAAAAATGTTAGAAGGGGTGTATCAGGTATCTTCTAAACTTATATTCATTATTATACCCTCTTATCCACCATCCTAACCCACACACATACATTCAATAGAACTCACATTTCATTCCACTTTCAAATTCTCATTATCAATCAAAACACTAATCCCAATCTTAAATGATCATTATTGTTTTAAGGAAATTACAAAAATCTTCATTTTCATGTTTAAAAGAAATTCTTTTCTATCACCCTATACTATGGAAGTCAGAAATAACTCAATCTATTAACTGTTATATACTTTTTCCTGCGCATGTTCAAGCTTATAACTTTCTCACCACTTTTTCTTTTAAACAAAAAGAGATAAATCTATTCATACAAGCGCAGACAGCAGAATGAATTCACATGCAAATCTAATGGCATGTCAAATCAAAACGAAAACAAATCCTGTGAACTGTGAGCAGATGGCGCATTGTGCAATGGTAAGTAATTATTTCTGTATTTTGTTATTTATTTGTGATTATTGCTAACTTTGTTTTTTTTTATTCCTTTTTCAGGTATTAATAATGAATCATTGGAGTATTCTAGGTATGTATCATTGACTCCAACTTCAGGACAACATTCCAAACATTCGATTTTCGAGCAGCCAATGCTACCGAATGTTTGAAGAAGGACGTCCTGTGGTGATTTTTTTTTCTTCATCTATGTTATATGTATATGTATATGTTATTGTCCTATTTACAGGTTTTTCAAGGAGTACCGAAACAGAGTGGCCACGTCGCTTAAATTGGTAGAAATGATCGTGAGGCCTTATGAGGCGTTAAAAAGTGGACAAGACCACTTTGGTCTCAATTTATTTTAATACTATTAAGATATCAGCAAAAAATTATGATCAAAGGTTAGATTTTTGTTAATAATATAACATTTTTTGCAAAAAAGTTCGATATTCCCTTATCTTTGGAAAACAAAATTAAGTGCTCGGGCTCTTTTATTTTAGTATCCTAACGCACTAGTTTGCATGAAGTTTCAGTGCATTTGTCTTAAATACATTAAAAAATGTAAATTGTTATAAAATTTAAATGTAAATTGACTGTTAATTAGCATACTTATTAGAATATGTCTAAAGACCCGACAGCGCGTACCTACGCCAAAAGACATCGCGTACGCGAAACTATAGGATTTGGGGAAGGTGCAAAAGAAACTGCATGTACCCAACCTCGCACCTACCCCAAATCCTATAGTGAGCCCAAGCGGGGGGGCTGCATGCCCCATACATATTTCACTGTTTATACGCCTAATGTTCTAGCAAAAAAAAACAGAAGTGAGAAGCACTTAACTTCGCGTATGAGTTATCATTTTCGCGTACGCGCTGTCGTGTCTTTAGACAGACTCCACTTATGGATACACACATTGTAGATTTAGGTACCTAGGTACCCTGATTACTGTTCCCTAAACCGACTTTTAAATATAACATTTTGGTTCTCGAAGGGCATGTAGAATGTAGCTATCAAGAATATCTGTATATATGTAGCTATCATTAAAGGGCGTTTAAATAAGAATTTAAAATTTGTCTACTATTTTCAGTATCCGGACGATATGTACGGAAAATGAAAATAATACAAAGCTGTCTAACTATTTTCAAATTGGTGGAAATATGCTTTATTTAATACAAAAAATTTCACATTATTCACGGGTACGACAATCTACTCTTGTTTATGAGTAAGGCAGATATAAGACAATAATAAACAATGTCTTTGAACACATTTTCCAAAATTGTCTAAAGTTGGACAACTTTTATAAATAAGACCACAAATGTTTTGTAAAAAAATAAGTTTATTTAACTTCTATGGCTTAGTTATTAGGGCCCTCATTATGAATAGCGCATCGAACGTTCGATAAAGTCGAATGATTTAGCGAATTCCGCTTTTATTGTATTTAGGGATGTGCTAAAGAGCGATTTCAAATGAGCAGCGATCACAGAGAGCAGTACACAAAATGAGCAGCTATAAATAGCAGCTATTTAATCGCTCTTTAGATAGCAGTAAAATTCAAGAATACAGATAGGTTTAAGTTGTTTCTATCTGATTTAAAATTTTTGTCTTGCCTCATTTTTTTGATTTTGATCGTTAATAACAAAAAAGCATAGAATATATTCTTAGAATAATAAGCACAAATAGGAACATTTATTTAAAGGATTCATTAAAAAAAAAACTTAAGGTACCTATAGTTGGTTAACAAAAAGCATAAATAAATATTTATTCAAATAATGCGATAAAAACAAGTTTTTGAAAAAGTTAACACCAACAGGAACATTTCATTTAAAGATTTTATTTATTGCTTGTGCTGTGCACTTTTGTCATTTATTAAGATTGATTTAAAAATATGTTATATAAAGATTGCGAACACAAAAGGAACAATTACAATGTCAAACAAAAAAACAAAATTCGTTAATAAAACTTAAGCAACAAATAAATAAATAAATAAATATAGGAACATTTATTTTAAAGATTCATTCATTAAACTAAAGGTATCAAAGAAGCAAACATAAATATTTATTAAAATAATATGGTAAAAACTCACCAAAAGCAAATTCCCCAAATACTTATAAATATTAAATAAGCCTTTCCCTTTCATTTTCGTAACACATCTACAGGATTTTTTGTTTGCTTTTAATTCCCCACATCCTTTTCAAACAAAAAACTCAAAGAATCAAACTTCCCAACAAATTAATATACATATTCGTTTTGCCTATTATTTTTTAGATAAAAAACTCAAAAAAAGATACATAAATGTAATTTTCCAATGACCCCCGACACAAAAATACATAATACGATTTCATTTAGCGATTTCAACCTGCTCTTTCTGTTCAAAATTCTCTTTTGCTTCATCGCTTCATTGTATGCGATGAGCAATTTATTTTAAAAAAAGCAGTGAGCAGATAAAATGCTTACTGCTCACCTAATCGCTAATAGATATTTCGTTTCTGGGCATTATCAAGAAGAACAAGAACATAATGCTACATAAATCATCAGAGCAGTTTAAAAAGCACACAGCCAGCTACACACATGACACAATATTATCGTTTTCAATTCTCTGTGTTCTCAGTTTTTTTACATTGCTCACTGCTCAGTGGTCAAAGCTCACAAAAGAAAGAAATAGAGAATGTTGTTTCTTGCTCATTTTCTTGAAATGTTTCTCCTTAGATAAGCATAGAAAGGGGTAAACGTTTACCTACTGTACGTGGGAAAAAGATGCATGTTCGTTCGTTGTGTTTATCTTTTTTGTGAAATGTTTTTTGATGTGTGTGTGACTGTGTAGTTGTAGTTCATCTGTTCACCTATCATTTGCTTGGACGTTCACCACTGAGCAGTGAGAGCAGTAACATTGAAGAGCAATCGCTACTGCTCTCTGCTCAGTGAAATAGCAGAGTGATTTAAAGCAGCGATCGCAATAGCAGCCGCACCACTAATTGTATTATCGATAGCGAGCTTCTACATTCTCTTTGCGAAGGTTTGATATTCGTAATCTAAACTAAACTAACTTTTGAAGTAACGAAGCGATTTTTATTTGTGCGAATCGCTCTTTATAATATGAAATTAGCGAATTCCCAAAGTTTTAAGTTCGATTCGCTATTCATATACATATGATCCCGCATTTCAATACTTTTTTAGTACTTTCAAGAGTATCAAAAATTTGTTTTCGGAAAAGTAAAATTTGTTAAGTTTTGTTGACGAGTATTCAATATCAGTGCTTCAAAATCTAAAGAAAATGTGTTTAGTAGTGTAATTAAATATTGCAGACCGAAAATAATTTAATAAAATGTGTGATACTTGTGAATTTAAAACTTTACTAGCCAAATTATAATACTATGTATTTGATATCGGACGACAGCTCTGTTTGAGCTTTTTAAGAACCTAAGGACTGTAAAGGTACATATGGTGCTAAATGCTTATTGCTTATCCTTAATATGCTTGTCCTTTTCATATTAAGAGCTGAAGAAAAATTAACAGTAAAATGAATATTTTTCGTTTATACCTACCAGTCATTTTTAGTCATTATAATGGAGGCTTACGAGTTAAAGCGAAAAACCATAAAAATGCTAAATAAATTCGAGGATAACATGAAAAATTGCACTGAAAGGAAAAAAAACGTTAAACGAATTGATGTGTATAAGAAAATATATTTAGCAACCGCTAAAAGGGCTGAAGGTAAGCTTAACTATTCATCTTTAATTTCTGTTAGTTGAACTTTGTTATGATACCTATTTTCCTTTTAAGCAACCAAACTGATGAAGACAGGACAAAACAACAAAAAGAGAAGCAGTGAAAAAACTCTTACAGATGTTGAGAAGCTCGAGGTTTCGTATATATCCGACATTTTCATGGACGAAACCGACCAGAATTTTATCATTCCCTGCTCGGAAAATGAGGAAGAAAACAAATTACCAGACAATTATGGGGACGAAAATATTAGCGGAACAGAAACAATTAACGAAGACATGAGTTTAAGTGAAGTTTAAGTACTTATGTTACCTATGATAAATAAGCTTAAAATAAAATAAAAACTGCTGTCTTTTTTTGTTTAAACATGCTGTTTTATTTTGAATGTACATATCGTCATATACTTTTATTGGTTTGATGACGAGATCTCGTCGCGACATGTATATGACAATTTTGGATTAAGGAGAGAAGAAACAAACGATATTATTAACTCTGTTTTGTATCTTGCGAGCCATAACGAGTGCGAAGAAGCAAAACGGTGTGATATGAAACTTGTGCAAAGTTCAAAAACTTTTGTTCGATGTTCGAATGCACTACTGAGTTTCGTTTCTACTGATTTCCGTTCGTTTCTCTTGGTCAATAATCAACTTTAAATTATTTGATATTTTGTTTTTGACTGAAGATCCGCTAATAATTATTGTAAGTGTGACTTATTTATTAATTTGTAATTATTAATCTTAACTCATGCATGAGTATGAACAAAATTAAATACTTTTTTATTTTTTTAAATATTTATCAAGCTTTATTTGGAACAAATAAATGCTAGTCCATACATAACTACAAGTTTTTTTTATATTCAGTGGTGGAAATGCTAAAAGTGTACTCTAGATCGTGGGCTATAAAAAATATCCTTCAAACCCATCATCGTAAAAAGTGTTTTTACTTTTTATTTTGTTACAAATTTGTAAAATTTACGGGCCATATTTACATACCTATATGTAGGTATGAATTTTTTCACTAACACGACACAAGAACACGAATTTTATTCCGACTTTAGGATTATTATCGAAATAAAAATAAATAATGTTGATTTTCGAACCATGAAATAGGTATGTGAAGGTTTTATGTGCCGTAGAGGGTTAATAATTTTCTAATAGGAAGAATGAAAACCAAAAACTAAGTTAAATTTACCTTTGTTTTAGAATTTTTGGTCCTGAGTCAAAAATTGTATTCTAAAAATATTTCAAAACAAAACATGCAAAGAAAAGATGCTGCAGCTGCCTATATGCGCGAGTATCGCGCTCGAAAAAAATCACGGGGAAGTGTTGTTGGGATCCAGCAACAACAACATCTTTCTGATACTGGTGCAACTGCAATTTTTGAAGGAGAAAGTGAATTAATGCTAGATGAACAACCCATGGAACAATCTTCAGTTCTGACTTTTGATAATGATTCACGCCCGACAACATCTACTGTCCCTTCAGAAAGAAAAAAGCAACAACAAATTGATGCAGCTGCCTATATGCGAGATTATCGCGCTCGAAAAAAATCACGGGGAAGTGTTGTTGGGATCCAGCAACAACAACATCTTTCTGATACTGGTGCAACGGCAATTTTTGAAGGACAAAATGAATTAATGCTAGATGAACAACCCATGGAACAATCTTCAGTTCTGACTTTTGGTAATGGTTCACGCCCGACAACATCTACTGTCCCTTCAAAAAGAATCAAGCAACAACATGCAGCTGCCTATATGCGAGAGTATCGCGCTCGAAAAAAACCACGGACTGTCCCTTCAGAAAGAATCAAGCAACAACGGATTGATGCAGCTGCCTATATGCGAGAGTATCGCGCTCGAAAAAAAACACGGGGAAGTGTTGTTGGGATCCAGCAACAACAACAAGTTCTGTCATCTACTGAGTGTATTGCTTCATCTGCCATTGTAGTACATGGAGCACCAATACAATCGGTGGTGGATAATTGTCAAGAACAACCAATGCAAAGTACTACAACTGAAATTGTTTCTTATAAAAGTTCTAATAGACACCCCGCAGCTCTTGCTTACTTTCAAATAAACTTTTTAGAAAATAATTTCGGAGCTGTATGCAGTGTATGCGATAGATTATGGTTGGAGAAAGATTTGAAAAGCGTTACTCCTAATTGTAGAGAGATTCTCACATCGGAATTTCCTCAATTTGATTTTGATACAGCACAAATTTGCGGCACTTGCTACGATTCTTTAAAAAAGGATAAAATACCTACATTGTCAACATCAAATGGTTTTAAATTTCCTACACGCCCAAATCATTTACCAGATCTTGATTTGATTTCTGAACGCTTGATATCACCGCGACTGCCTTTTATGCAAATAAGGAGACTCCGACATGGCCAAGGTCAATATGGAATTTTAGGCCAAATTATAAATGTTCCAGTTTCTATTGATACAATGGTCAATTATCTCCCTCGAGAACTTGATGACGATTATTGCATTAATGTGCACATAAAGCGCAAAAAGCTACACAAATCAAGCTATCTCATTGGTCTGGTTAAAAAGAGGGTTATTAAAGATTGGCTTCGGTATCTTATCGATACCCCTTTGTATAAATTTTATGCCATCTCCATTAATGAATCTTTTTTTTCTGCTGATACCCAACCTTCTACTTCTATAGAAGATTTAAGCGAAGAAATTAGTATGGAGGAGAGTCTGCATGCTCAACAACAAACTCTTTTATGGAATGAAGATAAATATCTAAGAATTGCTCCAGGTGAAAATGAAGTTCCCACCAGTATACTTTTTGATGAACACTGTGAGGAGCTGTCGTTTCCTTCTATTTACCTTGGACAATTTAGGAGTTTTAAGGAAGGACTAAATGTAACACCGTATATGATAGCTACCAGTGAATTGCGAAGAGCAGATCGGCGGGCAGTCAATCCTCAGCACTTGCTCTATATGGCGATGAAAATTTTACGGATCCGAACACGCGATTCATTGACAGTGGCTTTTTAATTTGTTAGTAAAAATACTAAATTGTCAAGAGAAGAGGTGCAATCGTCTACTTTTATCAACGGATGTATAGAAACTAATTTGGCGTTCTTACGTTCTATTCCAAATTCGATTTATTATTGGTCACAACGCAAGAGAGACCTCTTTGCTATGATTCGCCAGATTGGAAGACCAACATTTTTTTTAACAATGAGCGCCAATGAAATAAGTTGGGTAAGATTAATGAATCTTTTATATAAATTTAAAAATAATGGAGCAGAAATTAATTCAGAAGAGCTGAAACATATGAATTACAATATGAAAGCTAGTCTTGTAAACGAAGACCCGGTAACATGCGCTATTTATTTTAATAAATTGGTGAATGTTATTATGAGCATTCTTCAATCCAAACGTTTCAGCCCTTTTGGAAGACACTATGTCGAGCATTACTTCAAGCGGGTTGAATTTCAGCACAGAGGCAGCCCACATGTGCATATACTTATTTGGCTGAATGAAGCTCCAGTCGATGCCCTAGAAAAAGATAAAATTGCAGCTCAAAATTTGATTGATAATCTAGTGTCTATATCACCTGCTGATGCTTCCGGTTATGAAAAACTACAGCAACATAAACACACGTTATACACCTGCTATAAAAAAACAAATTTAACCACTTGCCGTTTTGGTGCCCCTTTTATGCCAAGTCGCTCAACGGTAATACTCCAACCAATGACAACTTCTGATCCACGACGTTCAAAATACTCGAAAATTTATAAAATTATCTGGAAATCACTTGAAGAAAACGATTATGAAAATTTGGAAGAATTCCTGAACAGAAATAAAATAAATTCGTATAGTATGTATTTAGATATACTTCGGGCAGGCATAACGAGACCACGAGTATTCCTAAGGCGTGAAACTACCGAAAAGTGGATCAACCCATTTAATCCTTTTATTCTTGACCTGCTAGGATCTAATATGGACTTGCAGTTTGTCATTGAGGAATACTCTTGCGCTTCATATGTTGTTGAATATGTGAATAAAACCAATAGAGGCATAAGTAACCTGCAGCGAAAAATTATTGACATAATGGATGAGCATCCCGAGTTCGACATAGTTGAAATAGCAAGAAAACTGAGCGTCGACATGTTGAATTGCGTAGAACTCACTAGCCAAGAAGCAGCTTGGTATCTTCTTCGACAAGATATGTCAAGGAGTTCAGTGAAAGTGGTATATATTCCTACATCGTGGCCGGTTGAACGAGAACACGTTCGAAAATGTAATAAGCTATTGGAAGAAGAGAATTTTGCTCAGGATTCATGTGATATTTGGGTCGAAAATTGTTTTGAAAAATATCAAAAAAGACCGGTAGAATTAGAGAATATGAATTTGGCTCAATCAGTTGCGTATTATACAATTTCAAAAGACACTCAGTGGAAACGAAGAACAAATCCTCGAGTCATTAGGTATCGAAATTATGATATGACGGCTGATCCCAATGAATTCAAACGCGAAATGGTGACCTTGTTTTGGCCTTTTCGAGATGAAGAAAACGAAATACTCGCCGAGAGGAAGTACATTCAGCTTTATGATTCCAATGAAGTTTTAATAATGGAAAAAAGACTAGAATTTGAATCAAACTTAGATATTTCAAAAACAATACAAATCTGTCGAGATTTGTGCGTTGAAGGGGAAGATGAGGATGAAGAAACGACCAACGGTATAAATCGTTTATCATTATTTGTGCAAGAAACTGATCCTTTTGCAGATTTTTTGGCTAACGCTCATTCAGATGCTAACGCTGACTTGAAACTAGCGACTCTGAATCGCCTCGGCCCTATAGCCAAAAAACGAGATAATGTAATGGACAAAAACTGTTTTAATGATCTTATGAAGAAAGCGAATTATCAACAGAAAGGCTTACTGCTGCATGCGATTTGGCACATTTTTAATGAAGATTCTGAAGACCCTTTGCAAGTCTTTCTTACTGGGCCTGCTGGTTGCGGAAAAACGTTCAGTATAAAGTTACTTCAAGAAATTTATAATCGATTCAGCCACACCGATGCTTATTGCAATGCTTATATATCTTGTGCATCAACAGGAAAAGCTGCTGTTGCCATTGATGGGACAACTATACATACAGCTTTAAAAATTTCCGTTGGACAATCAAAGCGACTTTCGTTTGAAACTGTTCAGCAACATCGTAGTTTATTCAAATATACCCAATCCATTTTCATTGACGAAATCAGCATGGTGTCCGCTGAATTAAATGAAAAAATAGATTCGCGTTTAAGACAGATTTCAATGGTGGATTCCCCCTATGGTGGAAAAGACATGTTTTTTATCGGAGATTTGAGGCAGTTACCAGCGGTCCGTGCAACTCCTATTTTTAAACAAACAAAAAGCAGTATAGTGGGACCGATGTTGTGGCGGAGTCTAAAATTTTATGAATTCGATGAAGTTATGCGCCAGTCAGATGTGCAATTCTCGAATTTACTGACAAAAGTAGGAAATGGTGAAAAATTAAGTGAAGCGGAACTTTCCTTAATAGAATCGCGCTTCTTTACTGAAAAAGAAGCTAGTAAACAATGCCCAAACGGCATAAGATTGTTTTTTAGAAATAAAGACGTTCACGACTACAATAAACTTATACTTGACGCCGCTTCAGAAAAGGTGCCATCAATAGCAAAAGACACATTCATAGGATACCACAGCACTGAACAACTAGCACACATCAGACAAAAATTACACAAAATGGTGGTTTTAGACACAGGAGGTTTACCTTATGAGCTGACACTTGTTATAGGTCGTCCTTACATGATTACTACAAATATTGATGTTTCAGATGGACTAGCAAATGGAGCCATAGGTACCCTAGCATTCATTGAACTTAATCAGTCTCAATCAGCAGATGATGATAATAGTTTAGTAAAGCGTTTATGGTTACGTTTCCCTGAAAACTGCAAAATAGGAAGAAAGATTAAAAGAAAATCAGCTGAATTCACTGAAAAAAATAAGATTTCAAGCGATTTAGTCCCTATTTCGCGCAAGAATGCAACTATTTACTTAAACAACAACCGAACGATCAGTGCTAAACGCAATCATTTTTCACTTATTCCAGCGTGTAGCATGACAATACATAAGTCTCAAGGAGGAACCTTTGATCAAATTGTGTATGCATATAATAAGACCCATGACCAACAGCTAGTATATGTAGCTCTTTCCAGAGTGACAAGTCTCGAAGGGCTATTCATTGTCGCTTCAAATAGTGAACACAATTTTTTTCACGGGAGAAGAATCGCAAACTCATTGCTTCCACTTAGAACTGAATTTGAAAGACTATCAAATAATGCACTGCAAACACGCCAAGACGTAATTTTGGGATGCTTGCGTGAAAAAACATCGTTCTTAGTATTTAATTGTCAGAGTATAAGAGCGCATGCCGACGATCTTACGGACGCAATAACCCAAGAATGCTCTTATTTATTGCTATGTGAGACTTGGATCAATAACAATGAAGAAGTTACTATTCCAAATTTTGATTGTTGTTGCCAATTTAAAAGGACAGGTGAAAGAGCTGGTGGTGTTGCATTATATATAAAAAAAAATACATCCCATATAACTACACCTGTCATAATGTTAAAAGACCGTCAAAAATCAAGTTACACACTAACATCAAGACCAATCGGGGATATTTGTGCAGCAGAATGCGTTTTGTCAAATGGAAAAAAAATACTTTATGTCGTTATTTATATCTCACCAAATCAAACGGTGAATAGCATTATAAAATTTGTTCATTTTATCCTTTTGCCGTATTGTACACGATCTACTGAACTTGAACATAAAAAAATGCCTATGATATTGGGAGGCGATTTTAATATCAACTTTTCCTTAGATGAGGCTGAACCATTCATTCTATTATTGGAAGAAGAGTTTAATTTGAAAATGAATACTAATAGAAGAATTTCTACAACAAATTCAAAAACAACAATTGACGCTGTGTTTTCACGCTATTTACCGACATTGAAATCAGAGCTTTATGTTTCTTATTTTAGCTACCACCGACCCATTATTTCATTCATAGAAAAATAAATTTAAGTTTTTGCATCTGCAAATTAAATTGACTTTAAAATTGAAAAGATACACAAAAATTAATTAATAAAAGGTATAGGTAAATACATAAGTGTAAACAGTTTTTTTTTCTGTTGTGTTGGATTTTCAGTCATTGGTCGATTTTAAATTAAATGCGAGGAAGCATTAATTATGTATAGTTGTATGTATATTCATTTTTCATGGAAATCTTCTGCAATCATTTGTTACTCTCGCTCATTAGGTGTTGTTTTTTTTTTTTAATTGAAATGAAATGGGAGCAAAAAAAAGGAAAAATGCTCCCTTTTTTATATTTTTAGAAATGGTTGCTTTTTGTATTCTTTTCATAAGCCGAGGTGCATTAAAGTTAAATTAAACGCTAATAATAAATCTTCGGTTGTTTGTGGTGAGTGTAGTAACGATTGTTTTTAATCGAATGCATAATTTCATAAAATGTTTTTGGGTTCGGTGGGTTCGGTTGGCGAGGTATGGGCGGCCATCGACGAAGGTTTAAGTCGGTGCCGCCATAGTTTTTGCTCCTGAGGTAAATTTGGTACTACATATACCTACAGGCCAACAATCGATCTAAGACAGGACACGTAACGGGAGAGAAAACAAAATCCGATACCACACCGTATTAATACCAGAATAGACAGTTAAGTAAGCCGTATCCTAAAATACATATATTCAAAAATAACATATTTGTATACCTACATATAATATATACATTATGTATATATAATATAAAACGCTATTAATTAATTTTGTTCGGTTTTTTGTGTGGTTAGTGTAGTTATACGACTGTTTTAAATCGAATGCATAAATTTAAAAAATGTTTTAGGGTTTGGTGTGCGAGGTGGGTGGTCATCGATCGACTAAGGTCAAGTTGGTGCCACCATAGTTTTTAGACGATTTATCGAACTTCGAACAAAAAAGGTACTATCATCTTTGTATATATAAGTAAACATTTTATCTCTGGTTTAAGGGAAAATGCAACAGCAGGAGCCTAGGGTAACAAGGATTTTGCGGTCGAGATTCTTAATTTTTACAATCCAGATTTTTACCCATTCTCTGAGACAAAAGCGGATGTTTACACATCTTCACCGTGAGGTCCGGTGCTCACACATTTTTTTTTATATTTCGCAATCTACGTATTCATTTTTGAGAAATAAGTTGAATTTAAATATGCCTCATATATCTACATTACATCGATGGGCCCCTATAAAATTTCTTCAACCTGGATTCGTTAATAACGCTTTTGAGGAATTGAAAAATGTTATGAACCCAAGTTAGTATTTATTTAGAGATCTTTATTTAAAACTTAATAAAACATAAATCAATTTCTTAATTTCAAAATGGTGGTAAGCGTCTATCTTCTATAAATGGTGAATGCCGAATGTTCTATTCTATTCTTTTTAGGTTGAGATACAGATACATCTCTCTCGCAAGTTCAGCATTGCCAGTCGTGTATATTACGTGTTCAGATATAATTTGTAGTTAGTACTATTAGTTGGTTTGGCGTTGCCAACATCCCTCTTGGTTGAATTAAAGATCGAGGCGAACAGGAGCACGTCTCATTCTTGTAGATCTACGAAGTCTTTGGCTGTTAGGTTCTTCTGATCTTGGAGATACGGTGTTATGTACTTCTGATCTTGGAGATTTAAAAAATCTTGGTTTCGCACCGTGTTTCTTATTGAACGCTTGTTCCATTGATGAATTCCCTTTTGGTTTTGTTATTGGCTGTTGTTTAAGAAGATCCAAAGGCGTAAATAGCTTTCTACCAATGAAACATTCTGATGGTGATTTACCTTCAGGTGCACTTGGATTAGGTGTAGCACGATACTGGGATAGGAAAACAAGTAAATTTGCTTTATCATCAGTGGAATATTGAGTATAAGATTTTGCTAGAGCTCTCTTGAAGATGTCGACAAAACGCTCAGCTTGTCCATTGGACTGCGGGTGGTATGGTGGCGTTCTGATATGCTGAATTCCTCTTTCATCACAGAAGTTTTTGAAAATGGAGCTGGTAAATTGTGTCCCATTGTCAGTAACAATTGTTTTTGGTTGTCCATATCTGCTTACAAACTCGTGCAGTTGATTTATTACTTCTGCTGAACTTATTGACGTTATTTGTGATACTTCAGGCCACTTCGAATAAGAGTCCACCATTACTAAGTAATATTTACCACGTACTGGTCCTCCAATGTCTACGTGTATCCTCTCCAAAGGTTTATGTGTTATTGGCCATGAGCTGAGTGGTGCTTATATTGGTGATTTTGCAACAGATGCACACTTTTGACAAAGTTTGACGTGGTTTTCAATGTCAACATCGATTTTGGGCCAGTACACGTATGATCGTGCAATGGATTTCATACGTTGTATTCCTTGATGCCCTCGGTGTAACTGTTTCAGGATTCTTCTTTGAAAAATGGCAGGAATAATAACTCTGTCTGATGTCATAAGGCAATTATCCACTATTGTTAAAGTTTCATGTCGATTGAAAAATGGAATAACATCCGGAGGTAGATCTTTTGTAGATTTTGCCCAACCTTCTTCGATGTATTTGAAAATTTTGGAAAGCGTGGTGTCTGCGCTCGTTGCTTTTCGTACCATGTTGAGTGTGACTGGCAGATGGTCAATGTTGTCTTGAAGAATGGTTTTTATTTCACTTTCGATATGTGCTATTACAAAATCTTCTTCAGTTCTCCGTTGCTTTTGTCCATCGATGAGTCTGCATGAAACATCAACATTTCCAAGTTCTTTGGTGGAAACATGTTTGATTTGAAAATCGTAACTCATAAGAATAAGAGCCCATCTTTCCAAACGGTTCGCTGTGTGTGTTGGAATACGACCATAAATCATTTTGTGGAACTTTTTACAAGCAAACACGAGAGCTAGCCCTTCTTTCTCAATTTGACTATAACGCTTCTCTGAGAGTGTGAGTGCGCGTTAGACATGATATATAACTTTTTCCGTTCCATCAGGCATTTTGTTGAAAATTTGAGCACCGATTCCAACTATTGATGCGTCTGCTGCCACAATGATCGGAAGTTTCGGGTCGTAGTGCGTTAGTAGTAGGTCGGAAAGTAGAATTACTTTAAATTCCTTTAATGCACTTTCACATACATTGTTCCACTCCCATTTCGTGTCTGCTTTCAGCAATTCGTCTAGAGGATGGCGTAGCTGTCTCATACAGGAAATGAATTTTCCATAATAATTCACTGCCCCCAAAAAAGAACGTAGTTCTGTGATGTTAGATGGTCTTGGCATATGTTGAATGGATTCTATTTTGGCTGGATCTGGACGAATTCCGCTTGCGTCAATTATATGACCTAGATATTTGATGGATGTCTTAAATAATTCGCATTTTGACCAGTTGATTGTAAGGCCATGCTCATTAAGACGATTTATAACTTTCATAACAACGTTGTAATTTTCCTCTAGTGTTTTTGTTGCGATGTAAATGTCGTCTAAATAGGCAGCAACTCCTTCGATTGCTTGCAAAATAAATTCAATCGCCTTTTGAAAAGGACCTGATGCTGGTTTTGATCCAGGAGCTAAGCGATTCATTAAGAAAAGTCCCTTGTGTGTGTTGATGGTAAGAAGTTTCTTTGAGTCGACATCTACTTCAAATTGCATATATGCGTCGGAAAGGTCAATGTTGCTAAATATTGTGCAATTTGAAGTTTTAGCAAACATTTCATCAGGAGTCGGAATGGGATGCGCATTCGGCTCTAAGCAGCTGTTTAAACCTGTGGAGTAATCTGGACAGATACGAATTTTGTTGTTCGGTTTACGTACCACGACGATAGGAGCTTCCCAATCTGAGTGTGTGATTGGTGTAATAATACCTGCATTTTCTAGTCTCTTCAATTCCGCCTCAACTTGTTCTGAAACACCATATGGAACGTCTCTTTTTAGAATATATACGGGTTTAGAATCGGGTTTGAGTTCAAACCGTAATTGAAATTTAGTGCAATGACCAGTTGTTAATGAAACCACGTCTGGGAACTTTTTCTGGACTTCTTTGAAAAGTAGATCCTTATTCATATCTGCTGTGATTGCGTTGCAAATAGAGTTTATTGGTAGGTTCCATTAACCAAATTTTTCAATTAGGTCCAATCCAAATATGTTCAAACTTGAAAGACTTGTGTGTCGCACTTGTGAAGTGATTGTGCCGATGATTGGAAGTCTATTTCGAGATGCACTGCGTTTGCTTGGCTGTACTTTTGGACTTCCTATTTTAATCCAATTTGCCTTCGAGATGATTGTGATATCTGCTGCTGTATCTAACTGGAGTTTAATTTTCTTTGCAGATATTTCAACAGTGACAAATTTTCTGTTCGAAGTGTGATTTCCAACACATTTTATACTATGTGGAGCAGATTTGATGATGTTTTGTCTGAAATCTTGCTTTTTGCAGTTCCTGAATTTGATGTTTGCATTCTTGGGCCTGGCAGTGTTTGGCCTTGAGGTATTAGGTGAATTCCCCTGTGACTGCTTTTGGAAACATGAACAATAGCCCTTTTTATGTCCTAGCTTATTACAAGTCTTGCATTTGTGATGCGTGTAGGTGCAATCCTTGACAAAAGCATGGCACCACATTGCCAACACGGTCTTCGTGGAGTGTCAAGACGCTTTTCTGGCATTTGCTGATTTTTACGGTTACCTTGGTTGATGCTGCAGGAAAATTGATTGCGATTTTCCTTTTTTGATTCAACTGCATTGACTGAAATGTTTTTTGTTTTTAAAAGATGTGAATCATTTTTCACAATGAGGATTCGTTTAGTTTCTGCAATTAGTTTTTCCAGCGTTATATCAGCATCTGTGTCGAGCATCGACAGTAACTTGTTGCGAATGTCACCGTATGTGGATGAATTTAAGACAATTATAAAGATTTGACACTCATAGATTTGGCTCATAAACCTGTTGACTCAGCTTACGTAGGTAATAATAAACGTACTTTAGAATCGTCTGGAAGTGTTTTTCCGTCTTCTTTAAAATGAACTTCGTATCGACTGTACCAATTTGAAAAATGGTTGCTGTGGTGCTAGTGGAGCAACGTTTGTGGAGTTTTCCATAAGTTTGGTCAACTTTTCCATTAGAGTCTGCTGTCGCACAGCTGCCTCTTGTTGCTCCACCAACAATTTTGCTACGACGCTATCAAGTGTAGTCATTGTTTTTTATTTGTACGAGTGCAATTTTTTAGTATCCTCGTCGCCACTTTGTTATGAACCCAAGTTAGTATTTGTTTAAAGATCTTTATATAAAACTTAATAAAACATAAATCAATTTCTTAATTTCAAAATGGTGGTTAGCGTCTATCTTCTATAACTGGTGAATGCCGAATGTTCTATTCTATTCTTTAATCTTTTTAGGTTGAGATACAGATACATCTCTCTCGCAGGTTCAGCATTGCCAGTCGTGTATATTACTTGTTCAGATATAATTTGTAGTTGCCAACAAAAAATAAAATTGTATGTGTGTATGAAACGGATAAAGGAAACGTTGTCTTACTATATGATGAAATTGCAATTAAAAGAAAATTAAGATACAACTCAAAATTAGATTTAATCGACGGTTTTAAGATTTAGGCTATAAGCGAAATTCAAATTTTGGTAAGCAGGTTTGTGTGTTTATGGTTAGGGGATCATTTTCGAACTGGAAATTTATTTTTAATTACTTTGCTACGGTTTATCAGGTCAAGATTTTAAAAAAATAATATTGGAAAACATAAAAATTCTTTCTGAAATTGGAATCATAATTCGAGCAGTAGTATGTGACCAAGGGTCTTCTAATAGGAAAGCATATAAACTCTTAGGAGTTTCAGATGTGAAGCCATACTTTTTAATTAATAACAGAAAAATAATTTGCTTATATGACTTTCCACATCTCATTAAATCTCTCCGTAACTGTTTACTAAAGTCAGGTCTTAATACACCTGATGGCTTGGTGAGTTTTGAAGTTATGAAAGAGCTTTGGCAGTTAGAACAAAATAGCAAAACAAGAATGTGCCCAAAATTAACAAGTCAACATGTGTTTCCCACTGATTTCGATAAAATGAGAGTAAAATTTGCTACACAAATTTTCAGCAGAACTGTTAAAGCTGGAATTCATACAATCGTAGATACTTGTGGATTCAATATTTGCCCAAAAGAAGTTGCACTTTCCACAGAAATTTTTTTTTAGAAAAATTGATCAGCTTTTTGATTGCATGAACAGTGGTTCTCTGAATTCTGACAATTTTTATAGATCAGCTATTCAAAAAAATAATTGTTCGCACGAGTTCCTTAAATCTTTCAAAAGATATATTGCTCACGTATCGTTAGTTAACCAATCTAAACTGTTTATTTTTTGAAAGGCATTGAACAAAATATAAACGGAGTACTACAACTTGCTGAGGATTTATTTAAAGATGATTCTGATGGAGTATTCTTCTTACTGACTAAGCGATCAAGATCCACTTAAAAATTTGTTTTCAGTTATCAAGCAAAAGGGGGGAAACAATCAAAACCCTTCCTTATATGAATTTAATGTTATAATTGCAAAAGTTATGGCAACTCATATAATTCAATCAAGTTCGTTAAGAAATTGCGAAGAGGACAATGATCCAATTCTAAACAATATTGAATTTGATGAAAATTTATCTGCGTCCATCTTAACTGCTCAAAATGAGCAACAATTGTACAAGGAAATACCTGAGCTCGATGTTCTTCAACAATATCCAAATTTTTCCGTTGGTTATAATTTTGAAAATAATGATTTTGAAATGAATATTGATTTAGTCTCGATGAAGTATTTCATAGGCTACGTTGCTTTTAAAGTTTCAACTAAAATTAATTGCGAAACATGCAATGCCAGAATTAAGAAAAGTGATGAAGTAATCAGCTCTTCTTATTTCAGCTTTTCTTATTTCACAAAAATTACAGCCGCAACTCGGATTTTGGCAACTTTAATGCGCCATCAGATGAATTCTTTGAAATAAGTAAGGAGCATATTTTAGTATTTGATTCAATATTTTCGGTTATTCCTGATATTAAAAATATTAAAGAAAAAATAATTGAAAAGTGCAAAAACGCCATATATGAATGGTTCTCCAGCGACTCATGCCTGGACCACAAATTGAAATTGGTTGATTTTTTGATCTTAGTTCTTTTAAGAAAAAAATGTTCCTGGGCAATTGACGAAATAAAGTCGAAGAGCAAGAAAAAAACTAAGATTTTAGTCAATTAGCCCAAAAAAGCAGTGGATCTTGATTTAATATCTTCAAATATATCTTATGTAGTTTATATAGTTTGTTCAAATGTCTTTTAAAAAATAATTTTTAATTGGTGCAATAAGGATACTTGAGCAATATATTTGTTTTTGAACGATTTTAAGAATGGACACAATTTGTGTTTCTATAAAAATTGTCGGAACTCAGAGAATCACATTCGTACAATCAAAAAGCTGAGCAATTTTACCAACAAAGTTTCTGTAAAAAGTGTAGCTTCTTTTGCGATATGAAGTCTAAGACAAAATTGAATATAGTAGTAACTATAAAAGATAAAACAAAAAAACAAAAAATAAAACAAAAAAAATAAAACAAAAAAAAAAATTTAAAAAAAAATAAATAAGAAAAAACAAAACAAAAAAAAAAGAAGCCAAATCCCATCACGTCCACGTGCGTCGTTGGGTTTGGGTAACGCAAAGTTTGGGAAAAAAAATATTGATTTCTGTTATTTTCTGCATTGAAATCACTATTTCGTTGATTTAATTCTTAATTGTTGACGAAATTTAAACTTAACGTTTACTATGAAGATCCAACCATTAGAACTGAAGTTATGAGCCTGTTTAGCTAATCAAACGCACTTTTTTCCCAAAATTTTTTTAAATGAATATTCATTTTTTGTTTGTTTATTTTTCAAAAAATATTCAATAGAAAAATTTGATTTCAAAAAAATATTAAAAACAAAAAGATACCTAATTGTTTTTGGTTTTTGCATGTGTGTTTTCACTTGCGAATATTTGTAAAATGTACATAGGCACCATATGGCAAAGCTATGGATTCGTACAAAAATCTAAGTCGAGATTTTGATAAGACTTGTCATTAAAATGTTATGGAAGACCAAATTCCGTGGGGAAGATGTTTTTTCTTTAATTAAATTTTTAAATTCATAATATTAAAATATGGCGAACCAATTTTTTTCTTAATTTGCTTAAAAAATTTTCGATATAAAAAATATTTTTTTAATAAATCAATCCAACGTGCTATATTCTTCATTTTTGTGTATGGAACTAAACTAAAATACGTTTTTGGCAGGTGTTACATAAAATGTAGCCTTCCGTAACTTATTTATTTCTTTTAAAATCAGATAAATAGGTTAACAATATTCAGACTTTAAAGCCATCACAGTGTGATCGTATATAAAAGCAAGTTTGTGTGACACAGTTAAGCATTTTATTTTAAATTTATTTTGCCAAGGAATATCAACGTAAGTAGATACCTATGCATTAAAGACTCAAAAAAAACTGCTTGGCTCCGACTTGTCTCGTTTTTGTTTCCCTTTTTTCGATCGTCATCCTCGCTCATAAATCCTTTTTGATGAAGGAATTTAACCCTTCAAATAATCATTTTTATAATAATACTTCACCTTGTTTCGAATGCAGGTGCATATACTACCAAAATTACTACAAAGGAAGGCTGTTCTTGTGATAGTAGGTGTGTTTTATTCATTGCTGCATAGCCAGCGCAGCAAAATTTCCCTTGGCAAACAAAAACAATTTGATTGCTGGCGAAAAAGAAGTCAGTAAAAATAAAGATGGCTGTGCTGGCGATAGAGCTTTCAATAATTGAAATAAACGTATAGAGTGAGCTTTCGTTTTATTCAGACTTGTGCTGCGCTGGCTATGCAGCAATGAATAAAACACACCTAGTATTGCAAACTCAAAGTGCAAAAGGGGTGGGATCGTGTGTTCGGTAGGTGACAGCTGAGAATAAGAATATTGAATAACATTACGTGTGTTTTATTCATTGCTGCATAGCCAGCGCAGCAAAATTTCCCTTGGCAAACAAAAACAATTTGATTGCTGGCGAAAAAGAAGTCAGTAAAAAAAAAGATGGCTGTGCTGGCGATAGAGCTTTCAATTATTGAAATGAACGTATAGAGTGAGTGATCGTTTTATTCAGACTTGTGCTGCGCTGGTTATGCAGCAATGAATAAAACACACGCATTGTATGTGAGTTAATTGGCAAGATTGCATGCGTAAGAGCTTTTCTCTCAAATATTTTTTTTTATTTAGTTGTTTTTATTATTCTTAAGAAAAGAGCTTTCAGAATTGGATTTTATTTTCAGATGGATGCAGATAATACTTCTTGGTAACTTTATATTCTTTGATATAATTTAATATTTAAACTGCAGTTAATCTTTGGCAAATAAAATCGTGGGTAAGTTCTTCATACTATAAAGCTTTCTTTTCATTCAGAAAGTTTCTTGTTTATTCATTTAATAATTTTCTGACGCATTTTTGACCACTGCGATACTTATGGCATGTTATTCAAGGCCAATACATCTTATAATTTGTCTTGAGTATACAATGAACAATAAAAATACATATTATGTATACATGGACACTGGACAGGTGAACCTCGCTGAAATGCGGTAAATGAGGTTAAGTTTTTATTTGATGGTCATGTACCTTTCTGTGACCAAAGTTTCATCATTGTTGAAATTATGTGAGTAAATTCGTTGCTAACTCATCTTATAGTAGACTTACATATTTCGGGAGATGATGGATGAGTGCAGTTACATTCTTTTAGTTCCAGTTGTATTTTCAAGAAGCTCATGCACGTCGAAAAGCTAATTTAAAAAAAGGTTTTAATTAAAACTGTTTAGAACGTCTACTTAAGTACAATATTGATTATTTTTAAGATAAAAGTTTTGACCTTAAATTTGGAGAAAAACGTGTATGTCTGTAAAATGTTTTCAGACTTAAACTCATTACCTTATAATCTAAGATCCCGCCTTAGGACGACCTACCCTCATCAAGTTACCGAATAAGTGGTATGCAGTTTTTTAGGTAGTATCTAAACTAAAATTTTGCGCAAGGATTGCCTGCCGAAATATGGTCAAGGCATAGGGTTGCCACGCCTTAAAGATCGATTTTTGGGTTTTTCAATTATGTGACCCAGCCCATATGGTTGGTTTTAGTGCTAAAAAATAAATACAATATGAAAGGAAACTTTATTTAAAAATTTTAAAATACCTGTTTTTTTTAAATCGGAACTTTAATAGGGTAAATTAAGGAAAAAGAAGAGAAAGGTCCAAATTCTATTTTCTGAACGAAAGGTGATAGAGAGTTTTTTGTTTCTTTTATCGAAAGATCTTATTAATACAAGAAAGTCACACATATAAAAGAAAATTCTAGAAAATCTAAAACTCGAGACAAAAATATTTTAAAGTCAAAAAATGAAAAATGGACGTTGGAGAAAAAAATCACATAAAATCAGGCAAAGGTTTTCTAGAAATAGATTTTATATGTCTGAAAAGCTGATAAAAATTAGAGGATCTGTATTTGCAAAATTTTTGATGTTTGCTTTTTTCTTGGCTAGATGAATTTTTGAAAAATTCATATTTTTAAATCAATTTTTTTTTTTTGGTTTTTGATTTTTTCCTTTTTACCCTAATTGATATTTTCATTTAAAACAACAGCAACATAAAGAGAATTTTGTTATCATTACGATGGTACTATGTTGTTTTTAAAACTGTTGTGATGGTACTATGTTGTTTTTAAAACTGTTGTATTTTAAAATTTTTAAATAAAGTTTCCTTTCATATTGTATTTTTTTCTTAGCACTAAAACCAACCATATGGGCTGGGTCACATAATTGAAAAAATCCAAAAATCGATCTTTAAGGCGTGGCAACCCTATGCCTTGATCATATTTCGCCAGGAAATTCTTGCGCAAAATGTTAGTTTAGACACTATCTAAGTGTGTTATCACACAAAAACCCCTTATACAAATTTGAATTAATTCTTGACCCCTGTCATACAATCTCCCTCATTATATTATGTTCAACGAATTGTTGACTTATAAATCGAGTACGGAGAAAAAAGAAAGAAACCGAATGTACAAAAACAACTTGTGTGTGGCTAGTAAAAATGCTGGTTTCAAATGCAATTGTCAAAACAAGAAAACTTAAAATTGGACCGACTTGATCAAGTGACCTCGGTGGCGCAATGCGTATGCATATGGCTCGGAGGGAGCTTGGTCCGAGTTCGAGTCGTACCTGGGCACAGAAAGTTTTTTCAATTAAAATTGAATAAAGACCAAGCACCACTTAAAGGAGTCTGATGATCGGCGTGGCAGTCGTGAAATAGCTATAACTCCAGCCTATAAAAACTTGGTGGTAGCTCACTCAAGTGTTGTTGTTCATTCAAACCTTCAATCTAAATTCATTGGGTTTTTTGTGTTTTTTTTACTTTTTTCGTTTTCTTGATTTTATTTTTTGTGCTAGTTTTGTTTTAGTGATACATTCAAAAAAAACTTCTACCAAAATGGAGATTGAGCACCAACCCCCCCTCCCCCAAAAGAAATCCTGCGTACGCTACTGATGTCAGGGTGCTTAAAGCTATAGGGAAAAATTTACTTTTGCATTAACCCAAAATTTTTGGTTATACAATATATTTTGATGGTTTCTATATGAAAAAAGCGTGCTGAATTCGAAAATGGTTCTCATAGTCAGATCCTTGAGCGTTTTGGGCTATGACGTCATCAATAAAGGAAATATGGAAAAAGGTTGCAGCTGGTGTGCATTACGGAAAAATTGTGATTAATATTAATTTGGCATTCCTATTAATTTTATGATTCCCCAAATGCAAAAATATTTTTTTTCGATTTTTTGATGAGGGGAAAGGGCAGGGGGGGTCACCATTGTTTGGCAAAATTCATTTGGCATTTCTTTGTTTCGCTTTGATCGTTTAATATTTTGTTTAATTCGCAATCCACAATTGGCAATTTACGTTTGGCTTTTTATTCATTATGTTTTTCAATCATTACGCAAATAACATTTCGCTTTTTCTTAAAAATATTTTCAATCATTTCGCAAAATTCATTTGGCAATTTATTGTTTAGCTTTTTTTTGTTAAGCCGTTTATTAATTGGCCAAGTTTTTTATTCGCGGATTAACGTTTCGCCGTTTCATTATTTCGCAAAATTTCAGCCGTATTATCACTTCGCTGATAGTTTATTTCGCCTTTTATAGTTGTTTGGTCGATTGTACATTCATAAGCTTTGACTTTTTTTGATTTACTGTTCTTTTTATGATCTGTTGCTAAATTCATCGTGCTTAATTTCGAACTTTGCATACATCCAACCTCGCACCTACCCCAAATCCTATAGTGTGCCAAGCAGGGGGGTTGCAGGGGGGCAGCATGCTCCTCCATACATACCTCACTGTTTACACGCCGTAATGCTGGGTACTAGTAGGTACTGTATTTATGTAAGCAAGCAAAAAAACAAAAATCTCATATACAAAATAGTTTTAATAATTTTCAATTTTCTCAAGAACTAGAAGACATATATTTAATCAACATAATCGAGGCCAAAAAATTGCAAACCGTTGATTGCCAAATAAAAAAAAGCGAAACAACAAAATGCAAAATAAAAAAAAGCGAAATAATAAAATGCCATATAAAAAAAAAGCGTAATACCAAAATGCCAAATAAAAAATTGCCGAACTTCAAAAAGCCAATTAAATAAAAAACTAAATGAAAATTGCGAAATGAAAAATGCGGAAGGATGATTTGTCAAATCATTTAAAAGACAAAACGTAATTTGCAAAACATAGAATGCCAAACAACAAAATGCTAAATAAACAAAATGCCGAACGAAAAATGGCGAAATGAACCCCAGCGAAACGTTAGTTTGCCAGACAATTCTTGCGAAACATACCAATACCATACCCGGAAGGGGGTACGAATTAATGAAAAATTCAGCCTTTAGGACAAGGTCGTGTGGGGTATCGTTTCCATTTACTTTTTAATACTGAATCAAATGGCACCACTCAATTCAGGTCAGTTTTCCCTAGACTATTGGTATTGATGTTTCGTTTTTCCTTCAGAGCTAGCTTGGAGCGTTATCCATGAGCTCAGAATAAAATGAACAAGCAAACGGAAACAAATCTGAGCGCTGCCAACTTCATGCAATTTGTATGTAAATTGATAGATTACTAATCATATGACAAGTGTATACTTGGCATGTTTACTTCGCATGGATAGCTGCAGAAGAAAGGGGGAAAGAACGAAATTGCATTCATTTAATTGCGTGTACCATTTCAAATCGATGATGGTGGTTCGGTTACTAATTTAAAATGCACTGGAATAATACTACATTGGTTACAATTCTCTCACCACAGATTTTAGGGAACAAACCGACTTCTCTAGAAAATATACGTACCTACCTACTCTATGGCTGCAATGCTTATATTCTTAAACTTATTTTATTACATCACATGTTATACAAACCTGTAGTGAAATGGTGATCCATTCAATTTTTCATGAGGAAACCTACAACCCCTTTGTCGGATAGAATTCTTGGAAGCATCTGTATCAGTCATAACTTCTTCAACATTATAGCTGTGAAGTATTTCTGATGTAGTATATATCTCTTTTGAAATTGAATTAAAGAATGGAAAATCTTCGGGACTGTGAACTTGAACCTGAAATAAATAAAATACAAGTCAACAATCAGGTATAATTTTATGATATATAACTTACCGTATATCGCCAAAGTTTAAAACTCCTTAACCGCATCGAAAGTTTTTTAGTTTTAAGAAAAAAAGTGTATTTCGACTTAAGCTTTTCGAATAAGAAGTCACTAAATAAAATTTGTTACATTAAAATGAAGACTGAGGTTATTTTCTTACTTATCGATTATGGTGTTAAAAATAAAGCAGTACCCCAGTTCTGTTTTGTGAAATTTGAGAAACTTTGAGCATTTGCTTAATAGTTTGTTGTTGAAGTACAGACCATCTAAAAATTGCTTACAGTCCTGAGGTAAGACCTTCAAATTAAGAATATATTAGGTATACATTAAATTTAAAATAATTAAATGACAACAGTAGTTGAATAAGTTTGTATTTAAATACTACAGTTGCATCTATAGAGAAATTTTGAAGCTTTCTTAAGCGAAATGAAAATTTCCATAGATAAAAAACTGAAACAACTAAGGGCTATTTTATTCACTATCGCTGAACTTGCAGAAAACATGAAAGTTGAATGGCAAGTTGAAAATTTCTTTTATTCACTACTTTATGCTTTAATTCTTCAGTTAAAAATGTAAAGTTGACTAACTTATACAAAATTTCCCTGAGATATTTGTGACAGATGACACATAAAATGTAAGTTTTCAACTTTAGATTTGGGAATGTCACTCCAATTTTGTAACTTTTATAGAAAAATAATAAAATTTCAATAAATAGTCACTAAATTTGGTATTTGGTGTTTTAGTTTTTGATCCATCCAGGGTTTTCAAGGTAGGTATATTAATTGTTAAAAAGTCGAAAGAAAAAGAATCCATTTTGATTCTTCGCCTAGCTGTATAACTATATATATTAAAATCTTTTATATTATGTTTTGTGTTCGTCTACAGTTCGGTGGCCAAGTGGATCCTATTGCATGTAATATGGGAAACACTAAAGCCGGAACCACACCTATCTCGTGTAGCAAAGCTTGTAAAAAAAATGCAGTCTTTTGTGAATGCAGTCTTCAAATATTATTTATTGAATGCAATTCAAAGAATGCATTCATTGATTTCACTTCGAGACTTCTACTTATGTATTTTACAGCAATCAATTGATTTCAATCTGTCGGGAATTCATGCATTCTGTTGCAATTCTGCCTTCCTTTGCATAATATAAAGTGAACATTGATTCCAATCCCGTCTTTAGAGAGCACCATCTGTTACATATCGCCTTATTTAAAAGCACAAAAATTATCAAGCAATTTGGAAAAGATTCTTTGGAACTCTCAAATGCTGTTTGTTTCTGTAATCATGTACATGAAGTTAGCACCGCCTTTTTGAATTTTTGTAAAAAAAAGGTTGTACTGCGATGTGCCGTATTAAAAAAAAATCGTACTAAGCGTTTGGTTTTTAGAGGCTATTCTTGTTTTCTAGCGTGAAGTTAGCACCGCCATTTTCAATTTTCAAAAAAAAAAAGTTGTGCTGTATTGTGCTCAACTTGTGCCGGCATGTGCCGTAAATTTTTTTTTTAATTCGCAAATTTGCAAATTTTACGAATAAAATTTTTGCAAAATTGCGATTTTCAAAAACATCAAAGTTGTGCTGTATAATGCTCAAAAAATAATACTAAGAACCGAAAAGATAACAAAAAAATTCGCAAATTTGCAGCTTTTACTATCGAACGCAAATGTTGCGAAGCGACACAGCGTGAAGTTAGCACCGCCATTTTCGATTTTCAAAAAAAAAAGTTGTGCCTGTATTGTGCTCAACTTGTGCCGGCATGTGCCGTAATTTTTTTTTTTTTAATTCGCAAATTTGCAAATTTTACGCATAAAATTTTTTGCAAAATTGCGATTTTTAGAAAAATCAAAGTTGTGCTGTATTATACTCAAAAAATAATTCTAAGAACCGAAGAGATAAAAAACATTCGCATATTTTCAGCTTTTACGATCGAACGAAAATGCTGCGAAGCACCAGAGCGTGAAGTTAGCACCGCCATTTTCGAACTTCAAAAAAAAAAGTTGTGCTGTACTGTGCTCAACTTGTGCCGGATGTGCCGCAAATTTTTTTTTTTTTTAATTCGCAAATTTGCAAATTTTACGAATTAAATTTCTTGCAAAATTGCGATTTTTAAAAAAATCAAAGTTGTGCTGTATAATGCTCAAAAAATAATACTAAGAACCGAAGAGATAAAAAAAATTCGCATATTTGCAGCTTTTACAATCGAACGAAAATGCTGCGAAGCACCAGAGCGTGAAGTTAGCACCGCCATTTTCGAATTTCAAAAAAAAAAGTTGTGCTGTATTGTGCTCAACTTGTGCCGGCATGTGCCGTAAATTTTTTTTTTTCAATTCGCAAATTTGCAAATTTTACGAATAAAATTTTTTGCAAAATTTAGATTTTCAACAAAATCAAAGTTGTGCTGTATAGTGCTCTAAAAATGGTACTAAGAACCGAAGACATAAAAAAAAATTTGCATATTTGCAGCTTTTACGAATGAACGCAAATGTTGCGAAGCACCACAGCGTGAAGTTAGCACCACCATTTTCGATTTTCAAAAAAAAAAAAAAGTTGTGCCGTATTGTGCTCAACTTGTGCCGGCATGTACCGTAAATTTTTTTTTTCAATTCGCAAATTTGCAAATTTTACGAATTAATTTTTTTTTTAAATTGCGATTTTCAAACAAATTAAAGTTGTGCTGTATAATGCTCAAAAAATAATACTAAGAATCGAGGAGATAAAAAAAAATTTAAACATTTTGACATAGAAGCTCGCGACACCTGTTTTTTAAATTCAAAGTTGTAGTTACCGAAAAAACCATAACTGGCATTTTTAAATTTCCTGTATAGAAATGTGCGACATCATGGTATTTTGTCTTCAATTTTTTAGTGTTGGTTTGGAGATTGGTTATTCAAAATAAAACAGTTCAACAAAAATAATATCATTGATGATGAAGAATTTGCCGAAAATATGATTTCAACGGGAGTCCCCAAAAAAATGTAGAATTGCATTTGCATTTTGTTTAAATCATCCACAATAATATTCGTTTGTAGAATTCTTAAGCAACATAAAACCGTAGAATTAGGACGACAGCCCTCGGAGAGAAACCAGTTGAAAATAAAGCTTAAGCAGTTATTTCTGATCTGTTTTCTATAGATCAACAATTGAACACAACGCACTTCGTGTTCTTTATTTTTTTTTTATTAAGCCTAGTACGCTGCTGATGCGAAACGAAAATTTCCTGTGATCTCCAAACAGACAACGAAACGCTTACGAAAACACAACGGAAAATATCATTGGAGAGTTTCACTAATTCCAAAAACAAAATCGAACATAAACGCAAAAAATCAGAGAAACCCATGATGTAAGAAAATGATAAACAAAAAAAAACACAAATAAAACTCAAATGTCATTTTTTCGCACACAATAAATAGTCTGTATAATTATTTCAGTGCGAAAAAGGAGCGGAGACTTCTCCAAATAATCTGCTACAATTATGAATTTCGCTCTTCGAACAGCGTACTGCAAAACGAAAAGCAGAACGAAATTTTCCGTTTATGATTTCGTTGTGTCATTTTTGTATGGGATTTTTCGTTTCGCATCAGCAGCGTACTAGGCTTTAAATAATGGATTTTAAACTGTTTTAATGCCTTTACTTTAAATATTTAACTTTTTAATAACTTAAGCCCGTATGATACTACATTTTTTTCTTATTTTTAATTCATTAAAAATGAAACTAAAGCAGTACGAAGAATTCATTACTGAAAATTCCCATATGAGTGAGTGTGTACACATCAAACCCTTAGGGCCAGTTTCACAGTGAAGTAAGTGTCACTTAAGTACCGAATATGGAAAACTAATTCCCAATTTCACAGTGTAAACTTATCGGAATAAGTGACACTTAAGTCTCCGATGTTGGCCACTTAAGTTCCACTTACTCAGGTAGTAAAATTACGGCTTAAGTGCCAAAATGGGAAAATTAAGTGCCTCTTATTTTGTTAAGTGTGCACTGTGAAACTGGCCCTTAAAATGTGAAAATGTCACAAAAAAATGTGAAAATGTCAGAAAAAGTGAGAAAATGTCAGAAAAAAATGTATTAAAAATGTGATTCGATTTACATTTTTCAGCTTCTAACAGCTTTTTTTTGACATGTCAGAACTGAAAATCAAAATATATTTCAAAAAGCATTAAAAAAATAATTTTAAAAAAACATTTCGGTTTAAATGGAATCGGATATTATTTTGTGTTAATATAAATTTATCAAATATTGCAGCATTAGAAGAGATACCAACAAAAGGATTTTTAAATAATGTTGACAATTCATATTATTTTTTTGCCAGATAAGTGCTTTTCCTTTTTTAAAAACAACACCTTTCCCTTTTTTCTTGGCTGACACTTAACAATGATTTAATGAGCTAAAAATGAAGAAACAAATGTACTCTCATACGGGCTTTAGTAATTTCAACAATGCTTCTCAAATCTCAAGTAAAAGAACAAACAGAAGTTAACAAACCAGCTGTTTTCGAAAATAAGTCTTAAAACGTATACTAAAATTTTATGGATTTTTGTGAAATACGTGTTAGCTGATTTTCAGCTGTCTAGTCTCACACTTTTTGTGGCAATGGATTAAAAAACGGGCGGTATTTTTAGTTTGTGGTTTTTTTTACATAGATTTTGATTTTTACCGAACAAAATAAAATATAAAATGTATATAAAATAAAAAATACATATTAAATTTCAGACAAAAATATCCAATCCGGTTTTGGTCGTTCGAAAACATATCCGATGCAAATCGATCTTAGACACCCTATCAGCCTATCACTCGAACGCGAACATTTTTTTCCTTCTGTACAAAATGTCAAAATTGAGGTTTAATTTTTGTTTCGCTAGTTGCAGTGAGGAGGGCTAGGACCCTGTTTAGATTGGGAAGATTGAGTCCGGACTGGTGAGTCCCATCGTGTTTACATTAGAAACTTGGAAGCGCCTCAAAATATATTGAAACAACGACAATTTTGACATTTCGCAAATTGAAACAACAAGAAATGAGGCTCGAGTCCGGTTTTTATATTTTTTCGTACCTCACGAGAGCCCTCACCCCACACTTCTCTTGCCAACGAACTGTCGTGATACCGGACTCAATCTTTCCCAATCTAAACACCGTCTAGTGTCGCCAAAAAAGTCCGAGTCTAAAATGGAACCAACCTGAGATTGGCAACTAGCAGTTCATATATTATATAATATAACGTCCATGCTTAAGACGCTGATTACACGACTCGTTTTTTCAGTTGTTTTTCCTTTCGTCTTTTTGACACCTTTGGTGAGGGGTGTAGAAATGAAGGGGGAATGAAGCAACAAATCCATACATTTCTACAAGCTGTCAAAAAGACGAAAGACCAAACGACCGAAAAAAGACTTGTGTAATCAGCTTCTAAAACTATACCCGAATAGCTTTGGATATGTGCCCGAACGCGGCCATTTAGTGACTCAACTTCGGTCTTTCTTCGATCCTTGCAAAACGGAGTGTCTCTTGTTTATTATTGCCCACAACTTTTTTTTATGCCACCTCTTATGGCGTAGAGAAGACAAGACATTTGTTTTATGAAAAATTGAGAATTGTTCGGTTAAGCAAACATATTATGTTATTGTTTGTCGTTAATTTCATCGTTGCTAGAGCAAAAAAAATTATTTGTAAATGTTTTTTAAAGTTCATAAATAAAAGTGTCTTGAAATGAAAAAAGCTTTCTTTGTTTAAAGCATGGTACACATTATTGATCATGCATGACACTTTTGCTCACGACTGATAGTGTGTACACTCTGAGTGATAGTTTGTCCATCAAAACGGAAAAATTTTTGATATATTTTATTGACACTCAGCCGACTGTTGCTGTGTTTCATCGGTAATGTGTACCCAAGAACTTGTTTTTTGATAGTGACTTTTCACAACGACATGACTATGATTTTGTGGAAGAAAGCGGAAAGGGGCTCTGTTCCCTCCATTGATCTTACCTACAAAACCATCGTCATGGCGTAGTGAAAATTCACAATCTAAACAGGGTCCAAATCATTTATCAGACACAATCAGTAGACATGCGGTTCAGTTTTGTTTGTTTAGTTAATTTTTCATAATGTTGACACTTAAATCTTGTTCTGAAATGAAAATTTGTACTTGACTGCCGGCCAACAAAACTCATATGTGTACGCGAAAATTTTCACGCTAAACGGATGTCGACCAAAACTGTCACTCACGATCGATAATGTGTACCACGCTTAAGGCTTAACTAAATTCAACTTACTTTTGTACAAAAGTGAATAAAATGTTTTGTCTACTTTAACGTTCTACGAAATCCTATCTTTCTCAAATTTTACAATAAAGTAAAAGTTAAAGCGGTCTTAACTTTTACTTTTGCACAAAAGTAAAACACCAACACACATATATAATCAGTTTAAAAATCGACTAACAGATGTCGCCACTGGGGGGGAAATTTTAAGGGAACAAAACTTTTCATACAGATAGTGGTTGGGTTTTTTAAGCAAAATGGCGGATCCTAATAGAGTTTTGGTACAAATTTCTCCAAGAAGATGTCGCTAGAGTATGTGTTTATTTTTCCTTTCTGTACTTTTTGCAAAAAGTTTCGAATGTAGTTAAGCCTTTAATGTAGAACTCGAATGGAAAAGTACTTTTTTATCCGTTATTTGTTTCAGCTTTTACCAAGTGTAGTGAGCTCTCTTTCTCACAAAAGAAGATAGGTATTCAAGCACAAAGGAACACACCTATTATTAATCATGACTTCAGTTTTGACTGACGTCTGATAATGTGTACATTCTAAATGATGGTTTGTCACCAAAAAAGGTTCCTAAAAGAATTCAGTAGCCGCTTAAAAATTCAACTTTTTTATAATCTCCTTTCACACGAGGAAACAAGTAGCTGGAGATTTTTTTTGACGTTTTCTTTTAATTTCCTTAAAAACCTCTTGTACATTTTACACGTGGAAAAAATCGTTGAAATTTTCTGTAGTTTCATTTTTAAGTAGCTTGGTTGAACAAAAACTACTGCGTGTGTGTGAAGAGGAATGTCAAAAAAAAACTCCTCAAATCGTTGAACGGGGAGATTTCGTTTCCTTCTCTTACTTTGTGCCTTTCTCACCCAAAATTTGAATGTTGCTCAATTTTGAGCATTAAATAACATTCAGTCAAAACTGAAGTCATGATTAATAATAGGCGTGTTTTTTTGTAACCCCGGTGGTAATTGGACGAAAAAAACGCATCGGGACTAAAAAAATTACATGTTAAATGCAACAACAACTAAACCCCAATAGGTTTAGCTCTACCCCAGATAATGGCCACGTTCGTGATTCAATCCTAAGCTATCCGGATAGGTTTGTGTTGTTGTAATCCCTGGTGACAAAACAGCTGATGCAACAACAACCCAACGTATCTCAAAATTTTTGGATGCGTGGATAGCCTATCTGATAGTTTACCGAACGCAAGGAATTATCGGTGCTTAACCCTCTAACAGGCTAAAAACTGTGCTACCAAACACAATACTGTTTAAGTATCGAAAAATTGTATAGAAACGTCAAATCAGAACTGACGTTAATTAATTTTTGTGTTTTTTAAATAAATGTTTGTTTTTTTTCATTTTTGTATCCAAATATTTTCTACAATCTACTCTCTCATTTCCTATTCCATCAAATCCATTTGAGTAAATTATCTTCTTTATCTTTGTTAAACAACAATTCTATCGTCATCGAGATGTGGAAATTTTTTTTCTTTATTTTAATTCAGTTTCAGGGAATGGTATTTTTTCTTCGCAGGCGTCGGATAAGGGCTTCCGGATTGAGTCCGATACATTTGGTGGATTGAAAGTGCCCTCTGACAAGTACTATGGCGCTCAGACAATGCGATCGATGATCAATTTTCCAATTGTGGTAGAACCGAGAGGATGTCACTACACAATGTTCAAAGTCAAGTTAATTTTTGTACAATAAAAATCACTACAGAAACCTGCTATTCAAGCAATGGGAATTCTGAAAAAGGCTGCCGCTGAAGTTAACAAAGAATTCGGTTTAAAAGAAGAAATCGCTGACGCAATATCAAAAGCAGCTGATGATGTTCGTTTGGTTAAAACTCTTTTAATGCCATTTTTCATTTTTAACTGTTCAGTTTATCCCTGCTTAGATTTTGAATGTAAGCGTAAGTTGAATGTCGCATTCAACGATTGCTTACGTTTTATTTATAATAAACCTAGATTTTTTAGTGTATCTCACCTTAACAGATCTATTCTGGGAATTCCTTTTGACACTTATTATAGTTTTAGAAATATTCTTAAATTGCATAATATTATCCATGGCAGGTGCCCAGAATATCTAAAAGACACACTGCAATTTGCGCAGTCTCGTAGAGGCCTTAAGCTCATTTTACCACGTTTTTCCCACACCATTGCGGAGCGATCTTTCTATGTTTTAGCGATAAAAGAGTGGAATAATCTTCCAATTGATATACAGATTATTGTCAGTGCAACAAGTTTCCAGTCAAAGCTTCTCTCTCATCTTTCGAATTAAATGTTAATTGCTATATTATTACTTTTTTTAGGTATATTATTGATTGTTTTATATTTATTAAACTTTGAATTGAACTGTTTGTAATTTTTTGTTTGTAAATTGTAAATTTTTCTTAAAATTGTAACCTGATTTAAGTACAAATTATTACTTTTATGTTTTGTTTCATTTATCAAAATTTGTTATGTTGAACTAGGATACTGCTCAAAGATTTCATCTTATTGTATCTATTGTAAATGTTTTTATCTTTAAATAAAATAAATAAATAAATAAATAAATGTTATTTCAGGAGAACTTTATGAAGACCTTTCCACTTTCCTCATTTTGCAAACTGGATCTGGTACCTAGTCCAACATGAATGTCAACGAAGTAAGAAGTGATAACTTTTTTTTAAATATCAATATTCAAGATTATCTTTTAAATTATGAGCAATCGTGCCATTGAATTGCTGGTATTCAGCATTCCAATCAAGACAGTGAGTAAGATTCTCGGTGAATGGTGGTATGCTCTGAAACCTGCAGAGAAGGCAAAATACCACGAATTGGCGAGTTCAGTTAAAGATGCTCATTTTAAATTGCATCCAGAATGGAAATGGTGCTCAAAAGACCGAAGAAAATCATCAAGTTCTACCAAAGGTGATGCGACGAGGATAAGAAATGATTCTGGTGATGGTCCTGATTCATCATTGGATGAAAAGAGTCCAAAAACTCCAGCAGATATACCACTTCCTGGTCCGGATATAATTCCACTTACGATTGCTGCATATAATACTGATGAAGCTTCGCCAACAAAGCAAAATAACGGAAGCTACAAGCAAGACGAGGAACATGTGAAGACGGAGACTGAAGAAGCTCCATCCGATGATGAACAGGTTTGTATTTTTAAACATGTTTGTACAATACTTAATTAGTGATTTTATTTGTACAGATGGTAATTGCGGAGGAAGTACCAAATGCGCCAGATTCTTGAAAGCTTATTGATTTGAAATGTCGTGAGCGTGTTGCTGATTCTGATATGGAAGACTTTATTTGATTATAGAACTAGCGGTGAGAATGTAAGTATTTTTATGCTGCTTTTAGTTCTGAGAAAACGAATAAAAATATTGTCTCTTAGAAAAATTCTAATGCCAACGATCAGAATCGAATGCAAACGATGCAGGAAAACAATATTGTCACACATATGCCCAACAGACGTAAAATTCCATTGAGAGAATTGATGCCGGTATGCCTCACTGAATACTAGTATTGGATTTGCTGAAAAGTGTGCCGATAAGATCTCTGAACTCACTGGCTTACCTTTCCTGACCGCTCCCAATAAATTCGAAGCACTGGCTGCCCGTGACGCCACTGTTGAAGTTTCAAGAGCATTGAATACTATTGCTTTTAGTCTCATGAAGATCAGAAACGATATTTGTTTCTTGGGATGGGGCCCACGTTGTGAACTTGTTTCCTGAAAATGAGCCTGGCAGTTCGATTGTGCCTGGGAAAGTAAATCCCACATAGTACGAAGCTCTTACGATGTTGTCTGCTCAGGTGATGGGCAACCATGTAGCAGTAACCATCGGAGGAGCGACTGGACACTTTGAATTAAATGTGTTCAAGCCGCTTGTTGTATCTAATACTCTTAGATCCATTAAACTTCTGGGTGAGTTTTTTATTTTTTGTTTTATTAAATATTCATGATTTTTATTTGATTTCCATTTCAACAGCTGATGGAGCAAGGGCTAACCGTGATCGGATCGGCAAAATTATGAATGAGTCACATATGCTAGTAACTGCCCTTAACCCACATATTGGTGCAAAAATTGCCAAAACAGCGCATAGAAACGGAACAACGTTAAAGAAAGAAGCCATCAACTTAGGCTACTTAACAGAACAGCAATTCGCAGAATGGGTTAAACCAAGCGACATGTTCGGACCTAAGTAAACTAAAACAACTATTTTATGTTTTTCCATAAAATCTAGGCAAAATTCAGAAGAAGTTAAATACAGAACGAAAAAATTAAAGATAAATAATTGGAATTCTTTTTAAAGTATTTTGTCTATTGAAATTAAAACGATAAGATAAATAAAGGTTGATGCAAATAACTTCGTTATCAGGAATATTAATAATTAAGAGCACGAAGCAAAAAATTGATGTCTTTAAGTAATCTCAAAAAACATCTAATAAATCAACGTAATATTTTATCATATTCTTGAAATGATTTTAAAATCGAATATTATCCAATTACATCTAAATCCCACCCGAGACCTCAGTGCTGCTAGCATTGTATGCCTTCCAGCTCCAAAACGGTGATCACAAAAAAACCCAACGTTGGGCTCCATATCAAACGACCGTCTAATTCCGGCCATGATTAGCCTGTGAAAGTATTTAATTCTGGGTGTTCACAATAAGGAGAATTTTTTGAACATGAAATTTCAGGTGAAACTCACAATAGGCGGTACAATCTTAATATAAATATAAAAAAGCAGTTTTAATTAATTTAATTGTACCAATTTATTTCAAGCAAAATATTATTATATAAATAACTTATAATCTAGAATATTCATATTTTGTCTTCGTCATACCAATCGTTCAGTCTTCAGTTACACACATAATATTTATGATCTCCCAAATTCACACCTTCCAACAGACCCTGATGATTTTGTTTCATATAGATTAAAAATTGTATGATAACATAAAATAAGCTATTCTTATCGTAAGCACAGTTGTGAATCTCTTTGTCGCTGATGAAATTAAACTTTGGATTGAGAAGATTCGTGTAGAGAATTGCACATCGTGATTTGTTGAACATTAGCTACGGTCTCCTTGATGGTTTTCTAATCATCGATGATGACGCAACGATTGAAAAATGACCGCCCACCAGGTTGTGGCAGTGGCATTTATTGGCTATCCAAATAGGTGCAGAATAAATGGAAGAGAATCTGGAAAGGAAATGGGAAAAATGTGAAATATTATTGTTTAATTCAGTTTTATTGCTCACAGCTGCGTCAGTGGGTAAATGCTCTTCCCATCGTTGGCCCTGATGCGCTGAACCACAATTCCAGCAATAACATGCCACACAAGTTCCTTTAGCCAGATCTGAAATGAAATGGTCAAAATAGTTCTAGGAATGATCTTAAAATTTTTGGGATGTGAATTAAATAATTTGAGTTAAATATTAAGAAAAGATAATGGTAAAACCTTTTTTCTCTGTACGACGTATTCCTGATTTGTGGATATCTCCAGGAAGGGAACTATCAAATGACGCATTGGGAAATAGTGAGTAAGGAATTGCTGATTATCAAGAGTTTTTTTTTTAGACGTTCCAGACCAACACAGCCAATCTTTATGTCAGAAAATCTGCGTATCTTGAAGGCACTGTCGATGTTCATGATTTCATTTTCAAGACGTTGATGAATTGTAATTGACATCCACTAAAAGGAAGTTAGTCGAAGTTACATATGTAAAAACAAAATCTTCATTTTGGTACTTACCCACCTCAAATTGGCAACATATTGTGGGAGTTTCTAGGAAGAAATCTTCTTGATGAGATCAGAATTGCCATCCATGTCACTGACACCTTCTTTCTTGTTGGACTGCTTCTTCTGTTTTGTTTTATCGCTTGGGCTTTCTCAAACGATTGTTCCGAAATGGTCATTATTTGCTGTAAAATTTCACCAATATATTTTTGTTTACGAACTTCATCATCTTGTTTACGCATTCCATAGCCTTGAGGTGCCATCATACCTCCAGTATGGACGATTGGGATCTTCCATTGTGCGAAAACTTGAATTTGAAGAGGAATCAATTTCGTGGCGGCTTCAGTGTTTTCCATCTGTTTTGATTCTAATTGAGTTTGGTTGTATTGAACTTTTACTTTTTGCAATTTAAAAATAGTTTTTAGGGCACTTGTCCTCTTTAAAACAAATTGAATTCAATTGAAATTTTTTGTCTGTCACGTCAATTTTTGTGTCAGCTGACATTAGGTCTGTTCGAGTACTTGTCTGAAACTGCCAGATTCTACCAGATTTATTTTTCTCATATGAACTTTGACAGTCTTTCGGACTAAAAATGGTAGAAATGGGTAGGCTTAGCAGATAAACGAACAAGGTTTTTGAAATGTCAATGCACATTATCCGGTGCTGCCAAGTTTTTCATTAAGCCCCAAAGTCGTTTTTTTCGTCCAATTAACCTCGGGCTTGCAAAAAAACACGCCTAATAGGTGTGTTCCTTTGTGCTTGAGTACCTATCTTCTTTTGTGAGAAAGAGAGCTCACTACACTCGGTGAAAGCTGAAACAAATAACGGATAAAAAAGTACTTTTCCATTCGAGTTCTACATTAAAGGCTTAACTACATTCGAAACTTTTTGCAAAAAGTACAGAAAGGAAAAATAAACACATACTCTAGCGACATCTTCTTGGAGAAATTTGTACCAAAACTCTATTAGGATCTGCCATTTTGCTTAAAAAACCCAACCACTATCTGTATGAAAAGTTTTGTTCCCTTAAAATTTCGTGCAAAAGTAAAAATTAACTTTTACTTTATTGTAAAATTTGAGAAAGATAGGATTTCGTAGAACGTTAAAAAAGACAATACATTTTATTCACATTTGTCATTGTATATAGAACCTATAGTACTATCATGAAACTGATTTTTAAGTTGCGGGATTAGCTCGTCATTTCTCATGGAGGAGCTGATATCACTTTTATTGCATATAAACATGAATATTTTTGTATCCAATTTTTTACTTAAATATTATAATGTTTATATACAATGTCGCTATAATTTTGACATTTGCAATTTCGAGATCTCTGCCTGTATACAACTTAAAATTTGTATGCATGTATATCTCTATTCTCAAAGGCAAAAGTATTTGTTGTTTTTGTCTATCGTAGGAATAGTATGAATGATGTATAAATTGAATTTTTTATGAAGCGATGCCAGCCTTGTTGGTGGCGAGTGGAATAGAGTTGCGGTGGTTGTTTTTTTTTTTTAGTTTTTTGCTTATGATTGGCAATGGTGTGTATCTATATAATATGTAGATAGACATGCAGTAACTTTTTTGTTCGTTCTTTGCGATTTTCGAATAAAGGGTAGCAAGGATTTTTTTTTTGTGAGGTAGGTATGTAGTGTACCTAGGTAGGTATACCTATGTATGTAGGTTCGTACATAGTTGGTTATTTTGTATTCCCTGAGAAATTAAAGAAAATTATTGTACATTAATTTATTTACGCAAAAGTTGTGATGTAGGTAGGTAGGTGTAGGTAGATAGGTATGAAATGTGTATGCTCCGGTTTAAGGAACACAGTATGACAGGGTCATTTTGCACGGGTTTATTTGTATTCTATTTTTACTTGCGATATTTATGAACTACATATTATGTACGTACATATAAGTATGGCAAGTTATGGATTCCTAAAAAAAATCGAACTCGGGATTTTGATCAAAGTTGACATTACGATGATAGCGAAGTCGAAAAAAGTGGGTCTAGCAATTCTGTCCGTCTGTCTGTCCTCCGGCTGCAGCCTAAAAGGGTCGGTAGATTTTCTTCAAAGTTGGTACCTAGCGTTTTTTGGACCCATTTTTTTCATTGTTTTTTTTAAGACCATACAAATTTTTTTTACCAAAAAATGAAAATCTTAATAATCAGTAATTTTTTTTATAAAAAGGCAACCATTTTGTAAAAAAAAATTCCAAAAAATGGTTAGAAATGGTACCTCCCATAAAACCATTCACCTTTTTTTTTGGAGAATATTTAAAGGTTGTAGGAACCTATACCTACCTACCAAAATAAAAAAAAAAAACTTTTGGGCAAGAGTATGATAACTGTGGCGCCAAGAAATGATAACGGTTTTTTGTAGAACACTTTAATACAAACATTTTTTCTTCTGAAAGTGCGGGGTCTATCTCCACCCGTTTGGGCGGTAGGGGCAATTTCATGAAAAAAGTACTAAAAATGGAAAAAAAATTATTAAAAAATAACGGTAATACCTACAATTAAGTATTATACATTTTTTTAAAGCCAATACTCTGTTCTATTAGCCAGTTTTTAAATCAATTGAAATGTATGCATAGTTTTTGAAAAAACAAGTTTCAAACTCAAAATTTGGGAAAAAAACATAAAAAAATGTAATATTTTTCAATACATGTGATTTTATATTATTTTTTTTTTCTTAAAATTCGTTGCTCTTATTAATTCTTATTCAAAAACTGAAAACTAGATGATTTTATGTCTTCTAGTTTTCGAGAAAATAGAAAATTACTAATTTTTTTTTATTTAATAAGATTTTGTTTTGCTTGAGTATTTAGGTAGGTACGTTGTTTTAATTTGATAATTTGATAGTAATAATAGAATATTATGTGATTAATTCTTATATAAATTGACTCTATGAGAAGACAACAAAATCTCGGGTGGCCGGTACCCATAATTTCAAAATTTATACAAACATGAAAATTTAATGCATTGTTAAAAGTTCACATTACCGAAATGCTACTGTAATATGTTTGTTTTTATCATACATTTATATGTATTATGCAATTGCTATAGTAATGTCCAAAGAAGGTAGGTATACAATATACATACATAATACATACATCATAGAAAAAAAACTCACAAACTTTCAAATTTTGTCTCGTTTTTTTTTCATGCACATTGCACATGATGTGTTACAATTTAATATAAACGAAGGTCATTCTTTAATCAGCCTTTGTGAAGTAAAGTATTTTTTTTTTTTTAAATAACAATTGAACTGTTTTACAAAAAAAGGTTCTCATTTCTTGGTGCCTAAGTTATCATACTCTCCACGCATCCAGCTTTACGTCGCATAAACAGTGAGGTATGTATGGGGGGGCATGCTTCCCCCCCTGCAACCCCCCTGCTTGGGCACACTATAGGATTTGGGGTAGGTGCAAGGTTGGGTTTATGCAGTTTCTTTTGCTAACAAAAATTATTAAATTAAAATAGTAGTTTTGGTAATTTTCAATTTTCTCGAAAACAAGAAGACATAAAATCATCTAGTTTTCAGTCTTTGAATAAGATCAATAAGAGCAACGAATTGTAAGAAACAAAAATAATATAAAATCTCAAAGTATTGAAAAATTTTACTTTAAACATTTTTTTATGTTTTTATTCCAAAATTTTGAGTTTGAAACTCGTTTTTTAAAAATTTAAAAACTGGCTAATAGAACAGAGTATTGGCTTTAAAAAAATGTATAATACTTAATTGTAGGTATTACCGTTATTTTTTAATAAGTTTTTTCCATTTTTAGTACTTTTTTCATGAAATTGCCCCTGCCGCCTAAATGGGGGAGATAGACCCCCCTCCCATAGTAAAAAGTGCTTATATTAAAGTGTTCTACAAAAAACCGTTTTCATTTCTTGGCGCCACAGTTATCATACTCTCCCCTTTTTTTTGGATTATTTTTTGAGAACTTAATAATTTTAAAACGACTCGGTCAATTTTTATTAAACTTGGTACCCAGCAGTTTTTTAGCATATTGTCTAGCAGATTTTTAATTGAAATTATTTTTATAACCAAAAATACCGGTACCTTCCATACAAATGTTTAAAAACCGGTATTGAAAATCTCATATTTCTCAAAAACGGCTCACACGATTTTGATTAAAAATTTTGTGTAATCTAATATTTATACAATCTACCATATTAATGAAACAAGTATTTTTCAAGTCCTACCACTCAAAACACCCGATTTGAAACTCAGAACCGTTGCAAAATCGTGACGCTGAATTTTGTAATTCGTGACGGGAATTTGTATGTCGGTTTGACATGTCACTGACAGCTCCATAGAAAAATTTTTTACCCCCATGCCGCAAAAGAAGTTTTACTTCAAAAAAAATTTCTGCGGTTTAAAAATGGTATCTCTCATAGAACCAATTTTTTGATTTTCGACTATCTCATTATCACTTTTACTGATTTACTTTTAAAAATCAAAAATTTAATTTTTTTTAAATTTTTGTACACAATATTATGAGAACTTATTTGAAGCTTTTGTTAAAAAAAATTATTTAAATCTATTAAAACCAGATTGCTGTGTCTTTTAGTTTTCGAAAAAAAATTACCAAAATTATTTTTATATTTTTTTCAAATTTTATTTTTAAAATTTTGAGTTTAAAAACCATTTATTCAAAAACCAAGCGCTAAAATAACTTTATTTAAAAACATGCATTAAGAATGAATATCTGGCTTTAAGATAAGCAATACCACAAAATTGTAAGTGTTGCCGTTGTGTTTTTAGTGTTCTTATATTCATTTTCTATTTTAGAAATTTTTTTTTTTAATTTGCCCCTCCCAAATATAATAATATATGGACAAATATAATAGAACGATATCTTAAAATCATATCCATATAATGAACCAACAATAAATACTGCTTTTGTCATAAAATGCAAAATTTTGGAATTAATTCGAATTTCAAAAACCGTTATTTGTATGAAAAAAAGTATGTTAATCTTTTTTGTAGGAAATATTTCAAGTTACAAATTAGTCTTCAACATTTTTTTTGTACAACTTACCATTTGGGAGTTATTACTGAAAAACCATTGTGGGGGCCAATTAAACCCCAACTGATTTATTAAAATCAGTTCAACTGATAATGAGATACCTAGTCGAAAATCAAAAAAATGGTTCTATGAGAGATACCTTTTTTAAATGTTAGATAATTTTTTTTTTCAAAAAAATAGTAGATCGCACAGGTATAGGTTCACACAAAAATTTTAATCATAATCGTGTGAACCATTTTTGACTTTGAGAAAAATGAGATTTTCAATACCGGTTTTTAAACATTTGTCTGGGAGGTACCTACCGTTATTTTTGGTTATAAGAATAATTTTCATTTAAAATCTGCTAGATAGTGTTAAAGAACTGCTGGGTGCCAAGTTTAATAAAAATTGACATAGGTAGTAGTTTGCGAATTATTAAGTTCTCAAAAAAAAATTTAAACTTTTTTTAAAAATCAAAAAAAAAAATTTTTGGAAAATTTTGGTAAACAAAACTTTTAAAAATTTTTCAAACATTTTGCATAAAAAATTGATCAATATCAGTTGAGCTGTTTTTGAGAAAATCGAAAATCTAACAAATAGTTCTATTGGAGGTACCTACCATTTCTAATCATTTTTAGGATATTTTTTTTTAAATAAAATGGTTGACTTTGTAAAAAAAATTACTGAAGTTTTTTTTTTTTAAAGTTGTGGGCACGTTATTGAGAAAAATAAGATTAAAATTTTTTGCTACAAACATTTTTACGGCAGGTACCGTTATTTTTGGTCTTAAAAAAAATGAAAAAAACGACGCCTAAAAAACGCTGCAGCCGAACGACAGACAGAGGGACAGAATTTTTCGACTTCGCTATGATCGTAATGTCAACTTTGATCAAAATCCCGAGTTCGATGTTTTTACGAATCCATAATTTGCCATATATGTACATATGTATGAACATGTAGTTCCTATATATCGCAAGTAAAAATAGAATTCAAATAAAACCCTTACCGTGTTCCTTAAATCGGAGCACACACATTTCACACCTACATACCTACCTACCTACACCTACCTACCTACCTCACAATTACTGTTGAACTCACACGTAAATAAATTAATGAACAATAATTTTCTTTAATTTCTCTGGAATACAAAATAAGCAACTATGTACGAACCTACATTTATAGGTACCTACTACCTACCTATAGAATTACCTCACAAAAAAAAACACCAAAAGAAAATCCTTGCTACCCTTTCTTCGAAATTCGCGACAAACGAACAGAAAAGTTACTGCATGTCTATCTACATATATAGATACACACCACCTTTGTTTGTATTCTATTATCTTTTATACCCTTAAGAAGAAATAGATGAACGGGCGTATCGAGGAAAAAGTATGAAGCATTTTCAAAATAGTGTGAGTTACACAAACACAAATTCATTCCCACACAGGGAAGGAATGTAGTTAGTCAGCTAAATCATGGGGCGACCAAAGGAATTTTTAGTTGTTTTTTTTGAGGAATGTTTTGAGATTTTAAATCGTCAAAATAGAAAAAAAAAGCTTAGTAAATTAAATAAACAAGTGAAATAAAAGTAAATTAAGTGAATATATGCTATCCTTCATTGAAATAAAAATATAAAACTACATGCGGTGCTCCGTTAAATCCAATAAAAACACCTATAATAAGCAGTGCAACTTTTGTTCATTTCACAGGTAAACTGTGTCTCATATTCCACATAAAGTAAGTAAAATTACTCTGCACTACGGGCGCTCAATGTATTTGAGCGCCTTGCCATCACCAACAAAAGCTAGTTCTACCCTGGGCGAGAATTTCAATTTTGACAGATAGGCACCTGATATATCACGTTTCAAAGTATATTTGTATTTTCACCAAATTAGGCTTTTTTATAGCAAAATGCTATGAAATACCAATTTTAAAGTATTCTACGATAATGTATTTACATAAAAAAAACCACTTCGCATTAATTTATGTGGAATTTGAGACACAATCAGCCCGTGAAATAAAAAGATTTTTAACTCCATATTATACCTATGTGTTTTTACGGTGGGATGACATAACGTCCGCGGACATAAGGTCCATGGACGTTAATTCCAGTAAAACGGACATAAGGTCCATGGACATTATGTCTTCCTCATAATGTCCATGGACTTAATTTCTTTTTAAAAAGAAGATAATGCCACATTATTTCACCGACTTTATGTCCATGGACTCTATGACTTTTTTTAATAGATATAATGTCCATGGACGTTATGCCTGTTTAAACAAGTCATTATGTCCATGGACTGTATGTACATTTTGGACAGACAAAACGTCCATGAACTTTATGTCCTTTTTCACTACTTAAATCATGAATGGACATTATGTCCGTTAAAAAAGGCATATTATCCATTCTATTCCAAGTTCCAAGAGAAATTTTTGACGAGCAGTGCATGGAAAATAAACTTGCTACGCACAAAAGATAATACTTTAACAAGAATTTTTCGTTTTCTAAAGATATCCAGAAAATGTTTGCAGATGAAGGTGTTCTTAAGAGTTTTGGGACTCCAAGTATGCCGCTGGTGAAAAATTGTATGCGAGCACAGTGATTGAAAAGAAGTTCTCCTACACCGTGTTCGTTTCGCCAACTATTTGAAAGCTGATAAGTAATTCTCCACAAAAAGGGAATTATGTGCTCGATGGTACCTTCTTCGTTGTGCCTACTTGTGGATACAAGCAGCTTTTGATTATATACATTCAGTATGAAGATCATGTAAGTATTTTGCAATAAAAGTTGAATTTGTTTATTACGATTTGAATTACGTCATACATATATGTATGTATATACAAATTATGCACCTACATATTTTATAGACAATTTTGTGACGCTTGGTCACCGCGGCGGCGGGGGGAGGGGGAGGCGCGGCGTGGAAGGTGCGGCGCGGTACGACGCGACGAACGGATGAGCGCGGTGCAGCGAGGAACGCGGCGCCGGTGAACGCGGAGCGGGGCGATCGTGGCCGACGCGCCGCGCCGTCCTCGTCGCGTCGCACCGCGCCGCCGCTCCTTCCGCGCCGCGCCTCCCCCTCCCCCCGCCGCCGCGGTGACCAAGCGTCACAAAATTGTCTATAAAATATGTAGGTGCATAATTTGTATATACATACATATATGTATGACGTAATTCAAATCGTAATAAACAAATTCAACTTTTATTGCAAAATACTTACATGATCTTCATACTGAATGTATATATAATCAAAAGCTGCTTGTATCCACAAGTAGGCACAACGAAGAAGGTACCATCGAGCACATAATTCCCTTTTTGTGGAGAATTACTTATCAGCTTTCAAATAGTTGGCGAAACGAACACGGTGTAGGAGAACTTCTTTTCAATTTATTTTTTCTGATTGAACACGTTACAAAGGATGGACATAATTTCAGCTTGAAACAAAAACAAAGGGACATAATGTCCATTCTAAAATATGTAAATAATTTTTGCAGTTTGGACATTATGCGTGGTTGGTTTTCTTTGAATCAGACATATTGTCCATTTGGACATTTTGTCCTTTTCAAATGAACTATAAATATGCTGTGAAGGCAAATAATTTCCAAATGGACATTTTGTCATTATTCAATAGAAAATATGTCCAAATGAACATTATGTCTTATTTCAACGGACATAATGTCCAAACGGACGGTATGTCTTCTTCAAACGGACATAATGTCTATTTTCATTTTGATCTGGTCATAATGTCCATGGACCTAATGACTGTTTGAGATTGGACCTTATTTCTCGACATAATGTCCGTGGACTTTATGACCGTTTGTGCGGAATTAATGTCCATGGACGTTAAGTCCGTGGACATTATGTCATCCCACCGTTTTTACACCATTTTTCACAGCACCATATGTTGTTTTATATTTTTTATAATGAAGTCCTGAAAGTTTTCACTATTCTCACTTTAATTTCATTTTTTTATTTAGTTTAATTATCTTTTTTCACTATTTCAACGATTGAAAATCTCGAAACACTTTCGGCAAAATGACATAGGCGCTTGCATGTAGTTGGCCCCCCGACTTTCGAGTTGAGCAAAGCTGGTAATTGCAATCGTTTGTACATCGTTTGTACACGTTTGTACAAGTTTTAAAATAATTTGTACACGTACCGTTTTTTTTTTATAAGCAATTTAAATAAAATGGCATGTAGTTAGCCCCACGAAAATTTGAACGTATTAATTTAAAAAATCTGGAAATGCAATTCGATGGATAATCGTTTGTACACGTTTGTCTTTTTTTTTTTTAGTTTTTACATGTCCCAAAAATGTTTGACACAAAATTTTTTTTCCAAAAAATTTTGTAAATTTTGTTAACACAATGTAATCGTTTGTACATTTTTTATAATGATTTTTCATGGCAGAAATTTTTTAAATTTTGGTTTCTTTCTATTTTTAATTAACTATTCAAATTTTTGGGACCCGAAGTTAGCCCCACGAAAAATTGAACGTATTGATTTAAAAAATCTGGAAATGCAATTCGATGGATAATCGTTTGTACACGTTTGTCTTTTTTTTTTAGTTTTTACATGTCCCAAAATTTCTTGACACAAAATTTTTTTTCAAAAAAATTTTGTAAAATTTTTTAATACAGTGGAATCGTTTGTACATTTTTTATAATCATTTTTCATGGCATAATTTTTTTAAATTTTGGTCTCTTTCTATTTTTAATTAATTATTCAAATTTTTGGAACCCGAAGTTAGCTTAATTTTTGTAAAACTTCCCTTTTTGTACGGAGGTGGTGCACATCCATATAAAGTTCCATTGTTCTGCAACGTACCGTACCGAAAGGGTTAAAACAAAGTTTTTAAAAACAAAATTTATAGCTTTTAATTCCAAAATTAAATTTATTTTATAAATAAGTTTTGAAGCCAAATCATGTAAGTATATGAAAGATGAACCCCGATATTTATTATATAAAGATAGAAATTATTAACACAATTTCAATAAAATCGGGATTTTTAATAATAGCTTCATTGTTTTCTTTAAATTTATTATTATACTCGAAACTCGAGTGTTAATAACATTATCTTCTAACTGACAAACTTCTAGAAAAATATTGCAATTCACAACATTGAATTCCAACATTGAGTAAAAAATCGCAAGAACAGTTCCATCGTTTAAAAGCAGTCTTGAGCGTGAAGAAAAACTGAGCTACTAATTATTATATGAATTTATATCGAAAATAAAACTCGTGGAATACAATGGTTCGTGTATTTTATATATTCGTTAAGATGGTTAGTGAATTGGAATATTTGTGGGATGAATTTTTTTGGGAGGGATTTTTTTTTAAAATTTTAGTATTATTGTCGGCCATTGGTCGATTTAATGCGAGGAAGCATGAATTATGTATAGTTTTGCATGGAAATATTCTGCAATCTATTGTGTCTCTCGCTCATTGGGTGTTATTTTTTGTAAATTAAAATGAAATGAGAGGAAAAAAAGGAAAAATTCTTCCTATTTGTAGATGTAGTGCGGGGGATGTTTTGGCTGAGGCGTGGAACCATAACTTTTTGTTGTTGTGATTGTACCTACTAGGTACATTTTCTCTCATTTTCAATTAATTAGAAATGAAACTAGAGTAGGTAGTACGAAGAATTGATTAATGAAAATTCCGGTATGACGGAGCCATTTCAGAATTTAAAATTAATATGTAGATATGTAGGTACATTGTACCTACCAACATATTTCAACAAAAATTAAAAAAATAATTTTCAAAAAACATTTTGCACAAAATGGAATGGGATATTATTTTGTGTTGTGGTTAAAATAAATTTATCAAATAGGTATTGCTGAATTAAAAGACGTAACATCAAAAGGATTTTTAAATAATGTTGGCATTAATATTGTTTTTAAGTGCTTTTCTTTTCTTAGAAAAAACTACTTTCCCTGTTTCTCTTGGTAGGTATGCTTTAATGAGCTTAAAATGAAGCAAAAGTTGAAGTGTCATACCTACGGGCTTAAAGAAAACAAAATTATTGAAAATTTAAACTGCCTTATTAGGTATTTTATATTTTGTTAAGTAGATATTTTTGATGCAGATAATAATTCTGTATTAATTATTTTTTACTTTCCAATAGTTAGGTAGGTACCTAGGTAGGTACAAATATCTATATAGAAACACATGAAAATCGTTTTGCCGATGGCAAAATTCAAATCAATGATTATGGATTTATTAGGTAGGTACCTACCATTTTCCGTTAAAAGTCCTTATTAAGTGACCTTAACCTACTTATAGTTTTAATGCATATCTACATAGGTAATTAAAGAAATTAAAAGAACAAACACCATGCAAAATCGTTACCAGCAAATGTAAAAACGATAGGTAGGTACCTATATTTAAAATAAAAATTAGATACAGAGTTTAAAAAAAAAAAATGTGTAAAAAAATATTGGGACATGTAAAAACTAAAAAAAAGACAAACGTGTAGAAAGGATTATCCATCGAATCGCTTTTCCAGATTTTTTAAATTAATTACGTTCAAATTTTCGTGGGGCTAAATACATACTACCTACCTACCTATTTTATTTAAATTGCTTATAAAAAAAAAAAAAACGGTGAGTGTACAAATTATTATAAAACTTGTACAAACGTGTAGGTACAAACGAATTGCAAAAGATTGCATTTAACAGCTTTTCCCAACTCGAAAGTCGGGGGGACAACTTCGGTTTTTTTTCGATAATTTTGAATAGGTAGGTAGATAATTAATTAAAAATAGAAAGAAACCAAAATTCAAAAAAAAAACAGCGTCATGAAAAATCATTATAAAAAATGTACAAACGATTCCACAGTATTAAAAAATGTTACAAATTTTTTTAGAAAAAAAATTTTGTGTCAAGAAATTTTGGGACATGTAAAAACTAAAAAAAAAAAAAGACAAACGTGTACAAACGATTATCCATCGAATTGCATTTCCAGATTTTTTAAATCAATACGTTCAATTTTTCGTGGGGCTAACTTCGGGTCCCAAAAATTTGAATAGTTAATTAAAAATAGAAAGAAACCAAAATTTAATAAATTTATGCCATGAAAAATCATTATAAAAAATGTACAAACGATTCCAATGTATTAACAAATTTAACAAAATTTTTTTGAAAACAAATTTTGTGTCAAAAAATTTTGGGACATGTAAAAACTAAAAAAAAAAAGACAAACGTGTACAAACGATTATCCATCGAATTGCATTTCAAGATTTTTTAAATCAATACGTTCAAATTTTCGTGGAGCTAACTTCGTGTCCCAAAATTTTGAATAATTAATTAAAAATAGAAAGAAACTAAAATTCAAAAAATTAACGGCATGAAAAATCATTATAAAAAATGTACAAACGATTACATTGTGTTAACAAAATTTACAAAATTTTTTGGAAAAAAAATTTTGTGTCAAAAATTTTTGGGACATGTAAAAACTAAAAAAAAAAAGACAAACGTGTACAAACGATTATCCATCGAATTGCATTTCCAGATTTTTTAAATTAATACGTTCAAATTTTCGTGGGGCTAACTACATGCCATATTATTTAAATTGCTTATAAAAAAAAAACGGTACGTGTACAAATTATTTTAAAACTTGTACAAACGTGTACAAACGATGTACAAACGATTGCAATTACCAGCTTTGCTCAACTCGAAAGTCGGGGGGCCAACTACATGCAAGCGACATAGGCACCTTTTTTTTTATTTGGTGCTACTCACATACACTGTATATGTGATATATAACTCTTCCTTTTCTTCTTATTCTAAGTTTATACCGCGTGCTCTCTCATGGCTATTTTTAACAATTCCGAAGTTGTATAGAAACAAAAACGGGGAGCATAGTATATAAACAATGTTTACTGGCAGCATAATATATCAACATATTGCTATATACAAAAATAGATAGGGATTAGCTCGATAGAGGCGCAACGATCGAATGTTGTTCATGATAGTACTATAGGTTTTATATACAATGACAAAAGTAAGTTGAATGCTTCTATTTGTTCAACTTACTTCATTAACTCCCAAACCCAAAAATGTACTGTTAACTTATACCTAAACCTGAACTTTTTTTTTAAATTCTATTAACAAACTTCGTTTGTGTCAAAACATTATCGATCGTGAGTGACAGTTTTGGTCAACATCCGTTAAGCGTGAAAATTTTCGCGTACAAATATCAGTTTTGTTGGCCGGCAGTCAAGTACAAATTTTCATTTCAGAACAAGATTTAAGTGTCAGCATTATGAAAAATTAACTAAACAAACAAAACTGAACCGCATGTCTACTGATTGTGTCTGATAAATGATTTGGATCCTGTTTAGATCAATAATGTGTACCATGCTTTAAGCGGTCCCTAGACGCTCAATATTATTGTGCAAAATATTGCACAATATTATTGGCTAGGTGCCCCACACGGTTCAATATTTTACCCAATAATTTAGTTGACAGCTGATACTTGTGTAGACAACGTGTTGAGTTATACTGAAGTTTGTTGTTGTTAAATAAACAAATATTAGGGGTATTCCCGATCCGATGCAACTGGTCTTGTATCAGTGCAAAAATGCAAAAGTGTAAAATTGCTATACCCTAATCCCATTGTAAAAAAAAAACTTTACACTTTTGCAATGATAAAAGACCAGTTTGCATCTGATCGGGAATACCCCTATTGTACAATTCTACTCACAGACGATACAATAATTTTATATTGTGCAATAAATATCAAAAGGGTTTTGATTTTCTTCAATATATTGCACAACCTTGCAATATTATCCACAGACGAACAATAGTATTATACAATATCAAATATTGCACAATAATATTGAGCGTCTAGGGACCGCTTTAAACAAAGAAAGTTTTTTTTCATTTCAAGACACTTTTATTTATGAACTTTAAAAAACATTTACAAATAATTTTTTTTGCTCTAGGAACGATGAAATTAACGACAAACAATAACATAATATGTTTGCTTAACCGAACAATTCCCAATTTTTCATAAAACAAATGTTTTCTCTACGCCATAAGAGGTGGCATAAAAAAAAGTTGTGTGCAATAATAAACAAGAGACACTCCGTTTTGCAAGGATCGAAGAAAGACCGAAGTTGAGTCACTAAATGGCCGTGTTCGGGCACATATCCAAAGCTATTCGGGTATAGATTTAGACGTTGATTACACGAGTCTTTTTTTCGGTCGTTTGGTCTTTCGTCTTTTTGACAGCTTGTAGAAATGTATGGATTTGTTGCTTCATTCCCCCTACATTTCTACACCCCTCACCAAAGCTGTCAAAAAGACGAAAGGAAAAACAACTGAAAAAACGAGTCGTGTAATCAGTGTCTTAAGCATGGACGTTATATTATATAATATATGGACTGCTAGTTGCCAATCTCAGGTTGGTTCCATTTTAGACTCGGACCTTTTTGGCGACACTAGACGGTGTTTAGACTGGGAAAGATTGAGTCCGGTATCACGGCAGTTCGTTGGCAAGAGAAGTGTGGGGTGAGGGCTCGAACCTCATTTCTTGTTGTTTCAATGTGCGAAATGTCAAAATTGTCGTTGTTTCAATATATTTTGAGGCGCTTCCAAGTTTCTTATGTAATACATTTTTGGCTTGTTGTCTCCAAGTTGTGTTGTATATAAAAATTATATAATAATAAAAATGAAAATTAAAATTAAAATACGAGTTTTTATTTTATTTTATTTTTATTAATTTTATTTAAAACTCAATTTTCACAACTTTTATTTATTTTGTTCTTGCGACGCGTTTCGGAGTGTTTACTCCATCCTCGGGCGAAATATTTTATTTGTTGTTGATTTTGACTGTCAAATTCGTGATCATTCGTCTCAAGTTGTATATTATTGTTGTTTTGTATTGGAGCTTTTTTTATTGTGTATGATGTTGTCCTTTCTTAACTAATTGTTTTGTTCGTATTTAATTGCAGTTTCTTATAAAGAGTTGGTCTTAAATGTCAGTTTATCGTTTAGTACTTTGTCTTGTTCTATTTTGAAAGCTTTGTAAATTTCATACTCTTCTTTCGCGTCTAGTAATTTGCCTTTCTTACATATGTGTAATGGTGTAAGATTATTGTCGATTATTGTATGGTTATATCCATTTTTATGTGCTATGTATTTGATGGTATTAATTTCGTTTAAATAATCTTCTTTATTCATTGGGATATTGATTAGTCTGTTAACAAATGCGTTAAAAGCTGCCATTTTTTGGGGGTATGGATGATGAGAATCATTATGTATAGTTGTATCGGTTGTGGTAGGTTTTCTATATATGTTATATTTGAGTTTGTTATTGTTTTTAGTGACGTTGAGGTCAAGGAAATTTATAGAGTTGTTGTTTTCGATTTCTGTGGTTACTTTTATTACGACAAATTAATCACAAAAAAGAAAAACAAAATAAATAGCAACAAAAACAACATAAATACACCAACAGAAAACATAAAATACACAACAGCAACATATACTAATTTGACCCCACAAATTCTTCAATATGAATTTAAAAAACTTAAAATTAATATTTCATTTAAAACTAACAACAACATACAAAATATTTTAAAACAAAAAACTAAAAAAGAAATAGAATCATGTTCAGGTGTTTATAAGCTAAAATGTGATAATTGCGAGATGTTCTACATAGGCCAAACAGGGAGAACTTTTAACGAAAGATTTAAAGAACACAAACCAAAAACAAACACAAAATCTACGTTTGCTCTACATTTAATGGACAACAATCACAATTACACAGACCTACAAAATAATCTTACACCATTACACATATGTAAGAAAGGCAAATTACTAGACGCGAAAGAAGAGTATGAAATTTACAAAGCTTTCAAAATAGAACAAGACAAAGTACTAAACGATAAACTGACATTTAAGACCAACTCTTTATACGAAACTGCAATTAAATACGAACAAAACAATAAGTTAAAAAAGGACAACATCATACACAATAAAAAAGCTCCAATACAAAACAACAATAATATACAACTTGAGACGAATGATCACGAATTTGACAGTCAAAATCAACAACAAATAAAATATTTCGCCCGAGGATGGAGTAAACACTCCGAAACGCGTCGCAAGAACAAAATAAATAAAAGTTGTGAAAATTGAGTTTTAAATAAAATTAATAAAAATAAAATAAAATAAAAACTCGTATTTTAATTTTAATTTTCATTTTTATTATTATATAATTTCTAATGTAAACACGATGGGACTCACCAGTCCGGACTCAATCTTCCCAATCTAAACAGGGTCCTAGCCCTCCTCACTGCAACTAGCGAAAAAAAAAATTAAACCTCAATTTTGACATTTTGTACAGAAGGAAAAAAATGTCCGCCGATAGGGTGTCTAAGATCGATTTGCATTGGATATGTTTTCGAACGACCAAAACCGGATTGGATAGGTTTGTCTGAAATATTATATGTATTTTTTATTTTATATACTGTAAAGATTAAATTACTCAACTGCTTTTGAATTATAATGTAACGTCTTTTATGAAGCGCCATCTCTTGGAAATTTATGTAAACCACAAATCGGTACTGAACGCTACCACTATCTATGAGGTGAGCTTTGGGAGAGCTTTTCGAATTTGGATTCGAAATCGAATACCAAAGCTCAAAACATCGAAAAGCTTCTTCTATGGAATGTTCAAGTAGTTTCGGGAACCTATGTAATATGTATAAAATCGCCTGTCTGGCGGACAGAGGGCACAGTTTGTTTTTAATAGTGAATGAGTAAAGTTGGTTGTGATAAGAGATAAGTAAATTGTTTTCGGAAATTACAGCCCTATTCTGGCAAACCTCACTGATACCTCACAAGTCACAACAACCTCACAAGGAAAGGTGAAATCGATTTTGTGAGGTTTTTGTACCTTCACAACTGTGAGCCTCATAAAAACTATCGAAATTGTGATCTCCTTTTGAGAACCTCACAACAACCTCACAAGAAATCAACCTCACAAAGGCTTGTGACTTGTGAGTTGTGAGCCCTCACAACGCCAGAATAGATTGTTAGTTTCGGTATATTTGAGTTTTGAATAATAAATTGTTTGGTTGTAAGAAAGTGAAGTGTTTTATTTACGAAATAAATAAGTGGAAGTTTTAAACAAAGTAAATAAGTTTTATTTATTACGGACCCTTGGTAAAATATTACATTGGTGTAAGAAGTGAAGATAAAACTTATTATCTGTGAATTTGGAAAATTTATGGTAATAAATTAATAAACTTTAAAAAAAAAGTGAGCGCGTGTTTTTAATAAGACAAAGACAAAAATTGAAAGTGGTAAAAGAAGAAAAATAAAAAGAAAAATGGGTAAGACATTGAAGGAATTAAATTGTGTTGAACTTAAAGCAGAATTGAGTAAACGAGGTCTTCCTACGGCTGGAGCGAAAAATGACCTCATTATCCGTCTGCAAGAAGATTTAAGACAACACAATGAAAACCCGGACACATTTGTATTCGAAATTGAAATGCCGGAAAAACAAGTAAGTACTGGTGCCGACTTGTCGTCAATAATGGCTCTTCTCCTTGAGCAAAAGAGTGAACAAAGGAATCTTCTCGAACAAATCGAACAACAACGCGTTGTTGTTGCAACGTGCTGAACAAAAGAATCTTCTCGAAGAACAACGTGTTGAACAAAAGAGTGAAAAGAAAAATCTTCTCGAGCAAATGGAAGACAAGCAGAAGAATCTTCTCGAGCAAATGGACGACAAGCAGAAGAATCTTCTCGAGCAAATCGAAGAACAACGTAAAGAGCAAATTGACCTTCTAGAAGAACAGAAGAACCTAATCGAAGGTAAACTCGATACATTTGAGAACAAGTTCATTACTCTTGGTGGACGTATTGATGATGTAGACGCAAAGCTCGACAGCGTTCAAGAAAAATTCGAAGGCAAAATTCAAAGCATTGCCGATGAATTAGACAAAGTTCGAAAAATTAAAATCAGAGAAAGTGTTGGCGATACCCAAAGAAAAAGGAAATGCACCCACCGACTTTTGATAGGCAAACTTCTTGATCGATCTACAAGAAGCAGTTTGAAGCAGCCGCAGCAATGAATGGCTGGGATGACTAAGACAAATTCAAGCTCTGACACTTGCTCTAAGAGGACCTGCTGCTGAACTGCTGCAAACCATACCAGCAGATAAGAATGGCAGCTTCAGTGCTCAGAGATGGCCATATGCAAGAAGTCTTCCGCGTCCAGCTCAACACCAGAGTCCAGAAAAGAGGAGAAACTTTGCAACAGCTCCAAGCAGACATCGAACGGTTGGCGCATCTGGGATATCAAGCTGCAGGGGATGAAATCATCTGCCAATTCGCAACAGAAGCCTTCATCCGTGCTGTATCTGATATCAACTTACAGCGAGCAATTCGAACTGCTGGAAAACGAACGCTTCCTGAAGCTTTAGCGTTCGCTCTGACTATGGAAGCAGCAGAACAAGCTTCCCAAGGAGTTCATCGAGTCAGAGAAGTAGAAGTTGAGGAATGCTCATGTCAGAAAATCGCATTCCAAAGAAGCCAGCGTGAAGGATCTGCCCGATGCTGGAATTGTAAGAAAACCGGACATCTTCAGCGGCAGTGCAGATTACCACCGAGAAGAGCTGCATGTCAACATTGTGGAAGCAGAACCAACTTCGAGGGGTAGAAGCTGGTTTCTGGTATCGATGGCCCCAGAAACACTATCCAAGTGTCACAGACTAAACGAGACAACAAAAGTCTGACAGTAGAGGCAATAATAAACGACAATAAACACGTGGATACAATCGACACCGGTGCCACCGCCTCCAGTGTACGAAGAGACTTGGTCAAGATGAATTGGCTACATAACACCAATAGCTACCGTCTAAAGACCGCCACAGGAGAGGCAGCAAAAGTGTATGGTGAAGTTCGTCTTACGATCCGTTTGGCAGAACTGGAGTTTTCGCATCTATTTTTGGTAGCGGATATATGTGACGAGTGCATCGTCGGAATCGACTTCATGAAGGAGCATGGAATAATTTTGGATATTTCAAGTTCTAAAGTACCAAAATGTGGACATTCCGATGGTCTATGGCAACGAAAACTCAACAACTATTAGGACCGTCATCAAAGAAGACATTTGCTTGCCTGCTTCTTCGGAAGTATTCGTGTGTACGAAACTAAAAGGTGACTTTGGAAGCCATCGATACCTCTTGGTGGAACCAGATACGGAACAATGTTCCCAAAACATCATGGTAAGGAAGACTCTTGTGGCACCAAAGAACAACATGGTACCTGTACGGATACTGAACATTAAACCGTTTGAAATTAAGCTCAAAAAGGGAGAAATAGTTGGGCAATGTGAATCTGTATCCGCGATTACTAAAATCACCGAAGCGGAAACAAAGAAGCCTATTGACCCCGAAAATTTAAAAGCCCACATTTTTAAGTCATCTAATCTGAGTCAATATCAGTATGAGTATGCTGATATATTCTTCTCACCCAGCGGGCAGTATGGTCGAACACAACTAGTGCAGCATCGAATCGATACAGGTGATGCAAGGCCGATTCGACAACCAGCAAGACGTCTCCCTTTGCCAAAACAAGCTAAAGTTGAAGAAATGATATCGACCATGAAGGAAGATGGGTTAATCGAAGCCCTTGGGCATCACCAGTCGTTCTTGTCAAAAAGAAATATGGAAGCACTCGATTTTGTGTAGACTATCGAAAACTGAACGATGTAACAAAGAAAGATAGCTACTCTCTACCCAGAATCAGCGATACATTAGACGCGATGGAAGAAGCCCAATAGTTTTGAACTTTGGATTTGAAAAGCGGTTATTGGAAAGTAGAAATCCACCCAGAAGATCGGGGCCATCTCCACAGGAAATGGTCTGTGGAAGTTTAATGTGATGTCATTCGGGCTATGCAACGCTCCAGCAACTTTTGAGCGTTTGATGGAATGCGTTCTACATGGACTAACTTGAAAATCTTTCCTGGTCTACTTGGATGATATCATCGTGTACGGAAAAACATTTGACGAACATTGTGAAAACCTTAAAGCTGTATTCCAGAGGCTACTGATCCTGAGAAAGTTGACACTGTGAAGAATTGGCCAACGCCTCAGGACAAACATCAACTCCGGAGCTTTCTTGGTCTGGCCACATATTAACGGCGTTTTAAAAAGGATTTTGCTAGGATCGCCAAAAGCTTGCATCAGCTTACTGAAAAGTGGAAGCCGTTCAAATGGTCAGGTGAGTGCGACAAAATCTTTCAAGAACTGAAGCAGCGTTTATGCAATGTACCTGTGCTGGCCTATCCTACTCCGGTAAAACCTTTTATCATCGACGCTGATGCAAGTAACGTTGGAATTGGAGCTGTAGTATCGCAAGTCCACGACGGAGAGGAAAAAGTTGTTGCCTACTACAGCAAAGTACTCTCGAAGCCAGAAAGGAATTATTGCGTGACAAGGAGGGAACTTCTCGCTCTGATATTGGCAACAAAGCACTTCCATAAGTACATCTATGGACAGAAGTTCCTTCTTCGAACAGACCATGGTGCACTCAATTGGCTTTTAAACTTCAAGAATCCAGAAGGTCAAGTAGCAAGATGGATCGAAAGGCTGCAGACGTATAACTATGAGATTCAACATCGAACAGGAAAGCTGCATTCAAACGCAGACGCACTATCACGACGACTGTGCAAACCAGACTGTAAGCATTGCACACGCCAAGAGGAAAAAGAAATGATCATCGTCCAACGAACAAGAGCTGATCCCATTTACGGCTGGAGTAACGAAGAACTCAGAACGGCCCAACAAAAAGATTCGAATATAGAACCCATTCTTGCATGGAAAGAACACCAAGAAAAACCAGAATGGTGTGATATCTCCGACCGAAGTCCGGCTCTCAAAGCATATTGGGCACAATGGGACTCGCTTCATGTGCAAGAAGGGGTACTAAGGCGTAAGTGGGAATCCGCAGACGGTAAATCTTATGTGATGCAGCTAGTCGTACCTCGGTCAAAAGTTAATGACGTTCTTCAAGAAATGCATGACGGAAATTCTGGAGGTCATTTGGGAGTGAATAAGACGTTGGAAAAGATTCGACAACGGTTCTACTGGCTGCACGCAAGAGATGACATCGAAAAGTGGTGCCACAAATGTGATACTTGTGCTTCTACCAGAAGACCGGGTAGAAAAATTCAGAGTAAAAAAGTGGCCTGAAGCATTTGCCATCCCAAACAAAGAAACCAAAACAGTTGTGGATCAGATTGTCTTTAATTGGGTGAGCAGGTTCGGCGTTCCCATGGAACTGCATACTGACCAAGGAAGGAATTTCGAATCTGAAGTCTTTCAGGAGATTTGCACGGTTCTTGGCACGAAGACGAGAAAAACACCGCTCCATCCACAATCTGATGGGATGGTTGAACGATTCAAGAGGATGCTTAAAGAACATCTATCTAAGGTTGTCGGCGACTACCAACGAGACTGGAACCGACATATCCCATTGTTCCTTATGGCATATCGAAGTGCAACCCATAGCTCGACGGGAGAAACACCATCGGAAATCCTGTTCGGATCAACAAAACGCGTGCCAAGTGAAGTGAAATTTGGGTGTCGTCCAAATGAGACACTAATGAAATGAGACACAGGGAACAGAGGAATATGTGGATGACCTGAAAAACAGGCTTATTGACATTTATCAACGAACAAGGGCAAACATAAAATTATCCAGTGATCGAATGAAAACAAGATATGACGTAAAACCAACAGCAACAGGATTTAAAGAAGGAGAACTTGTGTGGTTTTACAATCCTCATCGACAAAAAGAACTATCACCAAAACTCCAACAAAACTGGGAAAGCCCATATACTGTTGTGAAAAGAATCAATGATGTGGTCTACGGTATACAGAGAGGGGTAAGAGGCAAATTAAATGTAGTTCATTGTGACCGTTTACATCGATACAACGGTGAAAGAAGTGATGAAATTGCTCGGGACGATCAATCCTAAGAAAAGGGCAATATAACGATTAAATTCCTCAACTGCTTTAGAATTATAATGTAACGTCTTTTATCAAGCGCCATCTCTTGGAAATTTATGTAAACCACAAATCAGTACTGAACGCTACCTTTCAAAGAGCTTTTCGAATTTGGATTTGAAATCGAATACCAAAGCTCAAAACATCGAAAAGCTTCTTCTATGGAATGTTCAAGTAGTTCAAAGCTCAAAACATCGAAAAGCTTCTTCTATGAAATGTTCAAGTAGTTTCGGGAACCTATGTAATAAGTATAAAAGCGCCTGTCTGGCGGACAGAGGGCACAGTTTGTTTTTAATAGTGAAAGAGTAAAGTTGGTTGTGATAAGAGATAAGTAAATTGTTTTCGGAAATAAATTTCGGTATATTTGAGTTTTGAATAATAAATTGTTTGGTTGTAAGAAAGTGAAGTGTTTTATTTACGAAATAAATAAGTGCAAGTTTTGAACAAAGTAAATAAGTTTTATTTATTACGAACCCTTGGTAAAATATTACAATACATTTTATATTTTATTTTGTTAGGTAAAAATCAAAATCTATGTAAAAAAAACCACAAACTAGAAATACCGCGTGTTTTTTTCATCCATTGCCACAAAAATTGTGAGACTAGACAGCTGAAAATCAGCTAACACGTACTTCACAAAAATCCATAAAATTTTAGTATACGTTTTAAGACTTATTTTGGAAAACAGCTAGTTTGTTAACTTCTGTTTGTTCTTTTACTTGAGATTTGAGAAGCATTGTTGAAATTACTAAAGCCCGTATGACAGTACATTTTTTTCTTCATTTTTAGCTCATTAAATCATACTAAAGTGTCAGCCAAGAGAAAAAGTGAAAGATGTTGATTTTAAAAAAGGAAAAGCACTTATCTGGCAAAAAAATAATATGAATTGTCAACATTATTTAAAAATTCTTTTGTTGGTATCTCTTCTAATGCTGCAATATTTAATAAATTTATATTAACACAAAATAATATCCGATTCCATTTAATCCGAAATGTTTTTTGAAAATTATTTTTTTAATGCTTTTTGAAATATATTTTAATTTTCAGTTCTGACATGTCAACAAAAAAAGCTGTTAGAAGCTGAAAAATGTAAATCGAATCACATTTTTAATACATTTTTTCTGACATTTTCTCGTTTTTTCTGACATTTTCACATTTTTTTGTGACATTTTCACATTTTAAGGGTTTGATGTGTACACACTCACTCATATGGGAATTTAGTAATGAATTCTTCGTACTGCTTTAGTTTCATTTTTAATGAATTAAAAATAAGAAAAAAATGTAGTATCATACGGGCTTAAGTGATTAAAAAGTGAAATATTTAAAGTAAAGGCATTAAAACAGTTTAAAATCCATTATTTAATAAAAAAAAAAATATAGAACACGAAGTGCGTTGTGTTCAATTGTTGATCTATAGAAAACAGATCAGAAATAACTGCTTAAGCTTTATTTTCAACTGGTTTCTCTCCGAGGGCTGTCGTCCTAATTCTACGGTTTTATGTTGCTTAAGAATTCTACAAACGAATATTATTGTGGATGATTTAAACAAAATGCAAATGCAATTCTACATTTTTTTGGGGACTCCCGTTGAAATCGTATTTTCGGCAAATTCTTCATCATCAATGATATTATTTTTGGTGAACTGTTTTATTTTGAATAACCAATCTCCAAAACAACACTAAAAAATTGAAGACAAAATACCAGGATGTCGCACATTTCTATACAGGAAATTTAAAAATGCCAGTTATGGTTTTTTCGGTAACTACAACTTTGAATTTAAAAAACAGGTGTCGCGAGCTTCTATGTCAAAATGTTTAAATTTTTTTTTATCTCTTCTTAGTATTATTTTTTGAGCATTATACAGCACAACTTTAATTTGTTTGAAAATCGCAATTTAAAAAAAAAAAAAATTATTCGTAAAATTTGCAAATTTGCGAATTGGAAAAAAAAATTTACGGCACATGCCGGCACAAGTTGAGCACAATACGGCACAACTTTTTTTTTTTTTTTAAATTCGAGAATGGCGGTGCTAACTTCACGCTGTGTCGCTTCGCAACATTTGCGTTCGATAGTAAAAGCTGCAAATATGCGAAATTTTTTTGTTATCTTTTCGGTTCTTCGTATTATTTTTTGAGCATTATATAGCACAACTTTGATTTTTTTAAAAATCACAATTTTGCAAAAAATTTTATTCGTAAAATTTGCAAATTTGCGAATTGAAAAAAAAAAATTTACGGCACATGCCGGCACAAGTTCAGCACAATACGGCACAACTTTTTTTTTTTGAAATTCGAAAGTGGTGGTGCTAACTTCACGCTCTGGTGCTTCGCAGCATTTTCGTTCGATCGTAAAAGCAGCAAATATGCGAATTTTTTTTTATTTCTTCGGTTCTTAGTATTATTTTTTGAGCATTATACAGCACAACTTTGATGTTTTTGAAAATCGCAATTTTGCAAAAAATTTTATTCGTAAAATTTGCAAATTTGCGAATTAAAAAAAAATTACGGCACATGCCGGCACAAGTTGAGCCCAATACAGCACAACTTTTTTTTTTTTTGAAAATCGAAAATGGCGGTGCTAACTTCACACTAAAAAACAAGAATAGCCTCTAAAAACCAAACGCTTAGTACAATTTTTTTTTTAAATACGGCACATCGCAGCACAAGTTGGGAACATCGTAGCATAACTTTTTTTTTTACAAAAATTCAAAATGGCGGTGCTAACTGCACGCACATTCTGTAATCGCCAAATATAAAGGAGTATGTTATGTCTTTTTTTTTAATTTGTTTGATTAATTAGTTTTTTTTTAGGAATTATAAATATTTGCGTCGACCAAGACGTCCAAGAAAGCTATAGCTATCAATAAAAATATTGAATATTAAGATCATTCGTGGATTTCGACGCACTTTAACATTAAAACTCGATTTAATAAAAATCTGATCAACTATTCCGTGATAAATATCAATTTTCTTGTAGTTCACAACGTTCTGCACCATTCTCAAATGTTGTATCAATTGGGTTCACTGATCTTTATATACACTGGATAGTGTATTCATACAAAATTTTTGAGGCAAAAATATAGTCGTGGCCGGTACCCTTATATAACAGTATAACAGCGGCGCCAGCGGAATGGACGCTACTGGACCTGCATTTTCTTATATTTTTTTCAATATTTACAGCCGCAATGCTTGTTGACATCAACTGATATCAAATAAATGCTCAATTTCGGCAAATATCTTCAATCTCTTTCTTCGTTTGTATAGAGCGAGATATGAGGTCGTGGCCGGTACCCTTTAAAAAACTTGCCTCACAAAAACTGTTATACACTATAGGCTATTCACTATCCAGTGTATATAGAGATCAGTGATTGGGTTTTACTATTGATTTTCAAAATTTATCAACTATCAGTTGATATAATTGACAACCTTAATAGGGTTGTTAGTCCTTTAAACATTCTCTGATGTATTTTCTCCATTTTGAAAGTTCTGCTAACAAAATTCAAATTTATTTATTCCTTTGCAACAAAAAAAAACCAATTCACTATTTCAGCATAATGGTAAACGTAGTCTAAATATAAAATAAAATAAGGTTTATAAATTTGCGAATAGCATTGAATATCAATGAAAATTCACTCTATTTTTGAGAACAATAGCATTGAGTAAACATAAAAATATGACCCTCAAGTTAGCTAACCAAAGTCAGCAGAACAAATTTTTTGTGACGTCATCATTAGGCACTTATTAAGTGCTAATTAAGTACCCAACAACAAATTTAAGTGCTCCAGTACTTTTGTTGTAACTTGATTTCAAGTTAGCAGACCAATTACCCGAAAATACTTAAAACACAAGAAAAAAAAAATTAGTCTAGTATTTAGGAGCTATTTAAGTGCTCTAGGAATCCAAACAAAAATTTCCAAAAAAAATAGTTTTTTTTCGAAAACTAAATATTTTTCTAATTTTCCATACAAAACCATGTTCTGCTAACTTAACTTCGATTTTTCTCGAACAATTGAACTTTTTTCGACCCAAATCTTTTTGATTATTTAGGTGCTCGGCTATCTCGAATTAAGTATCCCATTTTCAAAAAATTAGAAGAAAAAAATAATTAATTCAATTTCCATAGAAAACGATGTTCTCCTAACTTAAATTTGATTTTTCTCGAACAACTGAAATTTTCTCGACCCAAATCTTTTTGATTATTTAGGTGCTCGGCTAGCTCGAATTAAGTACCCCATTTTCCAAAAATTAGAAAAAAAAATTAGAAAAAAATAATTTATTCAATTTCCATAGAAAACGATGTTCTTCTCGGCTAGCTCGAATTAAGAAGGTACTCCATTTTCAAAAAATTAGAAAAAAAAAAAATTAATTCAATTTCCATAGAGTTCTGCTAACATATTAATTTCGATTTTTCTCGAACAATTGAACTTTTTTCGACCCAAATCTTTTTGATTATTTAGGTGCTCGGCTAGCTGGAATTAAGTACCCCATTTTCCAAAAAATTAGAAAAAAAAAAATAATTAATTCTATCGTCCATAGAAAACTATGTTTTGCTAAATTAATTTCGATTTTTCTCGATTTAAGTTTTTAAAAATTATTCTTTATTTAACTCTAAACTCAACTGCACTATACAAGATCTTCTTAAAGACTAACTTAATTATAATATATCATCTACTTATTTACTTTGGGAGAGGATGATCTCACGTTCTGGATCTGGAGTGTCGTATTACTTCGCGTTTTTTCCTGTTTGTCATTTAATGTGCCGGACGTGCTTAGTAGGCTATTTTTGTTAGTTTGGAATTATTGAACTGTATCATAGGCTATTTTTGTTTGTTTGGAGTTTATTGAACTGTATCACAATAAGGGCCAGTTGTACAAATATTTAAACCGTGGTTCAGCAATTTTTAATTAATTGAGTTTCAACAGTGGTTTACTGTTCAAGTGTGTGATAATAACCAATTACATACTTGAACCAGCGTTGAACCTTAGTTAATCCGCCGAAATCGGTGAGTTAAAATCTTGAACCGAGGCTGAACCACTATTGTACAACTGGCCCTAAGTGCCCTGACAGCGGTTTTACTTACCGTTATAGTTAAATGGCAAAGCAGAACGTTAACACCCCTCTTTCTTTAAGAAGAACGTCCCGCTTCTTCCGTAAGTTCTTCTACTCGTTTTAAGAGATTGCTAAATCTAATCTCTTCTTGTTGTTTAGATCGAATTACGTTATTTGATGACTTCATCTTTAGATAATAAATAATACATAATGTGATTGCCGATATTATAATTAGCAATGTAAAAGCTTTTACAATTGGGCTATTTATTGCCTGTTCTTGAATTGACACTATCAAATTAATTTTGTCAAATTTAAGGTCTTTATTATGTGATTCATAATAATTTCTAATTTCAAATTTATCAATACTACAGGTTTTTAAATAATTTTGATTTATAAATGTGGGATTATCATATGTATGTTTTTTCGTCTTTTACAGTTTTGTTTTGGAAATTTATCAAATATGTTGCATTTACTGTTGCATTATCCACAACATGTTTTCCGGATATTAAGATTGAACCATCCTTAATAATTTCTAAATCAAATTTTTTTTTTTGTTTTATTACAAATTGCTTTTTAATATTAATAAAATATTTAATATTAAATAATATATGTTTGACAAACAAGTCTTGTTATTTCATAGTTTGCAAAAATTCTACCTTAATTAAAATAGAATTTTTACATTAATATATTGTGACGAATATAACACCTATGGCAATTGGATGACAGCTAAACTTAAATGGCGTAGAAACTTTGAATTTCCACGAATTCGACAGTGGAGAATAGAAAGCACTGGAAGACAGTAGACGCCCTATAAAAAGCCGCTGAAGTTGAGGCGAGGATGCAGTTCTCTGGGCGAAAAAAAAAAAAATAAACCAGAATAAATAAAAAGAATTGAATCATAATCTCCTAACCGCGAAATTTAAGAATAAAATAAAAAAATAAACAAACCCTCTCGGGAACCATTTTTTTTTCATCATTTTCATTCTTTTTCTTTTTATTTCTCTTTCTGGCGTTCGCCTTAGGTTCGCTTTCATTACACTGGTGTCAGGTGTGGGGTGCAATCAAATAGATTTTGATAATCCCTACCATAAAAGCAACCATGAACCTTGAAGAGATGAAGAAGCTCTTGAACGAGCAAACATTCCACTAAACAATATTCTGGGAAGCTAAATTAGCGCAGTGGAAGTCTGAAATTTCATTTCGACAGACCACTATGGAAAGAAAATTAGAGGAATTGGAGAAGACAGTGAGTAATCGGGCGTTTGCAGACACAGTGCCTTCGCATTCTTCTCCTCACCCATCATCGTCGTCTTCCACTCCTTTTCTTCACGACAATATCGAAGAAACAACACGTGGAAATAATTTTCCTGGTGGGGAAGCACCAAGCTGTTCTTTTTGGCAACACCCAGACTTATCAGAACCATTGCCTCTAACACAACACCAAGTCGTGCCGCGCCCGACGTCACCAAGAGTTGAGAATGTCACGTAACCCTCTGTGGGAGTCCAATTAAACACTAATCATGCAACTCTTAGCCATCAAACTCCGACTGGAATAGTTTTCCATCGTCCAACAGTGCCACTAAAAAAGACTTGTCAAATAGGCCAGCCCCCGCCTGTAGAGCAAGTATGGACTCGACAAACCCTCATAGTACTTCATTGAAGACTAATGCATTCAATCCAAAGTTAATCCAGCCTTATGATGGAACAGTGTCATGGACAGACTATGAGACTCAATTCGAGATCGTAGCCGGCTTTCACGGTTGGACGGATGCCGAAAAAGCCCACGGATTGGCCATGCAACTTCGAGGAGAAGCTTTGTCGGTACTTAGTAGAGTTGTGTAGTTCCGGACCTAAATAGTTCCAGGAACTATGTCTTTCCTCGGATACATTTCCACTCGTTCCTAAAACTGAATTTAAACATGTCTATAGTTCCGACCACGTAGACACAAAACAAGACGAAATACACACATGCATATCTTGCGAAATGCCCAGCCAAAGCCAACCACACAAGAATGAGAACGAGTTGAGTATCACACAAAAATACACAAACCACAACTACACTCTACACAGGGTAGGTAAAGGCATATATTGTTTGTTTGTATTGTCTTGTTGACTGCCCTCTACCTACACGCATTACGCACCGATTGCAAAGACAGCATAGAGTATAGCAGATACATACAGGAAAGGAACGAGATATACGTTAATCGGTCCGACCTCTCATCATGCAAATAGTTCCTCCTTTAGTTCCATATCTTCGTCAAGCACATTGCATATAACATTTCTTCGTAGTTCCACTCTTATAGGTATGGAGTGGAGTATAGTGCATTTGTTGTAGTTCCTTCATGTTCGGCTGAATTTAAATCGGTCCGATGCGATCTCGAGGTTTTAGTTCCTTTCCCTTTAGTTAGTTCCATACTCATTTTTAGTTCCATATCCATCCAATCCATTCTCAATTCAATTGACATAGTTCTTTCTTTTTCTTCTGTATTGTCTGTTGTATTTTGAAGTTGAATTATTTGTTTGCTGTTTAATCTTGTTCTGTTTTGTTTTGTTTTGTTTTGTTTTGTTTTGAAAAGTAAAAATATTAAAATATTTGCATTGGAATATTGGTAATTTTAATTTATTTCTTGTATTTAGTTTAGATGAAGTTTGATTTGTATTTAGTTACAGTATTGCAAAGGCAATTAGATATTTGATTTACGTAAAGAAATGTTAAATGTTATTTTAAATTCACCTACAATGTAGAAGCCAAAATAATTTGTTTTGAGTCACATTTTAAGTGTGTTGGTATGTGCTAGAGCCTAAACGAAAGGATTATTGTAGGTATTTGGTTTGTTACGGGCATACAACAATTTGCAGAGGTCATAAAGATCTACGAATGGATTATATTGAAATTTTGAAGAACTTTCCTATGAGCTTCTTGCCATTGTAGCTTTTCTAGAAACTAAATCACTAATGAAAATTTAAATATCTGAATTTGAGGCGTTTAAAATAGCGGATTCATTCATAACTTTGATGCCAAAATAAAACTTATGGCTTAAATTAAATTATTTTAAATTAAATTAACGGCTTGGCTAAACAGAAATTGTTTCTAACTAAAATAATTATTCAAATAATACCTAATAAGCTTAATTATTGTGTCATAATGACTAATTTTGCTTTTTAAGCGTCTTAAAACCGTAAGTTAAAATTTTCAATAACGAGTTTCAATGATAACTATAACCCTATCCCTATCAAATTGTTTTATGCTCAAAATTGAAAAAAATCGTTTTAAAAATGTAAACTTTTTAATCAATATCAATCATACGTTGACTGAGTAGTTATTTTAATTAAAGGCTCAATGTTTTCTAAGCTTTGAAGTTTGTACTTTTTTTGTTATTTTCCTAACTTACTTTTTTTTATACACATTAAAATGTTTAAATTGGAAAAAATTTATTTAAAGTTCTTTTGTTTTTTTTTCTACCGGATCTGAAACGATGTCTTCCCATATTATACACGTCATATACAATATCATGTAGTTTCAAACATGATAATTCATCTATATTAAAAGAGATGAAAAGTCATGTCCGTAAGTATTGTACCCTCAATTTTAAATTCTTCTTTGAGAAGAATAAGCTAAAGAATATTTAAATAATTCATTTCAAACTGAACATTTTTTTATTGAATTCCCTACGTCAAAACAACAAACAATTGAATAATAAAGATATTCTTTAGTCCATTCTAATTAGAATCGAACTACGAATGAAAAGAACTATGTAGGTATTTTTATGGAAGTATACCAACAAGCATTAACAAGTAAATTGCTAAAATCTTAATAGTTCCGCGGACATGGTTCTAGGAACTAGTTCCGATGAGGAAAAGAATCGTTCCATGTCCGTTCCGCTCTTGGAACTGTTTTGCGCAACTCTAGTACTTAGTGCTATGCCACGAGGAAAACCTCTTCTTTACGACGTATTACGGACACTTCTCCGGCAGCGGTTTAGCCTAGATGATCAAACTAGCTATACACTTCTCCGAAACCGCCTACAGCGCCCGAAGGAATTATTGGCTGAGTTTGGGATCCTTCTGCAACGGCTGGCGACATCCGCTTTTCCAGGTTGATCGGAGAAGTTAGTGGGAGAGATAGTGCTGAGCCAATTCATTGATGGTATCCGAGATGAACAAATCCAAAACTTTGTTGCAGTTGGGCGACCCATGAATTTGCAAGAAGCTTTGCGCACTGCCCAAGAGATGACGTCACATTTTGAGCGCCGAAGCCATCGTAATGTGTTCGCCGTACCCGAATCTACGATTGAAAAACCTAGTGAGATAAAACAGAGTGACAGTAGAGCAGTGGCATCTTCAATTCCACCCCAACAGGCGGAAAACTAAAATCTGCCGGTGTGAAGAAGCGAACACCAGCAGTAGGAAATCTATCCGCTTCAAAAACTCATCCTTTTCCTAAATCAACCTCTCCAACACCACCTTTTTCTACATCAGATTTTGTCTTTGCAGGGGTAGCTAAAAGAGCAGGCCTCTCACTAGAGGATTATATTGATAAAACGAAACATCTGATCTGATGAACACCTGATCGACTCTGGAGCAGATATCTCTATCATCAGCGAGAAGTACCTTCCAAAGACAGTAATACCATCAGGCCACAGACTTCAGACAGAAGGAATATCTGGGGGGACTCTCTGATCCCTAGGTATGGCAGACTTAGTACTGGTCCTCGATCATAAGGAGTATAACCAAACTTTTGTTGTTGTGAGCCAGGATGTGCCTACCATATTGGGTGTCGATTTCCTTCAAGAGAACCTATGCAGCCTCGATTTTTCAGAACTATCGCTGGAAGTCAAAGGGAAAAAGATCCCTCTTCAGCTACCAGCCACTGCACTAAACATTTTACTGGTGACGAAGTGCCCACAAAATCTTCCGCCTCGCTCCGAAATAGTGTTTACTCTGTCACTAATGAGAGACCTTGGAGGAAGCACATCGTTAGTAGAACCTTGTGACGAAAACCAGCTTCCAAAAGGCGTATTCTTAGCAAGAACTTTTGTCGATGCGACTCAGTCACAACTTTTTGTTAGAATGGTCAATGTATCTGACGAGGAAGTTATACTGCCAAAAGACCTAGTGATCGGTCGAGCATGTATAGCGGAAGTTTGTGAACCCCCTGCTCTTGAAACTTCTAGCACAAAACATCTACATGACCTACTTACCGCCACGCCAGAGCACCTTAACCAAGAACAGGTAACTCGCTACAAGAATCTTCTGCTTTCCTATCACGACGTGTTTTCAGCCGGCCCCAAGGACCAAGGACGAACGGGTTTAACAAAACACAAGATTGATACTGGAACAGCAATGCCCATTAAGCCCGCATCACACGACGCTTGTTTTCCTGCTAGAAATGCTTGCTGGCTTTCGTGCTGGTTTTGTTGCATGGTGTGGTGCTGGATGTTTTGCTGGTTTGAATTCTTCGGCTTCACTCGATGATTGTTTTGGAGCTGGATTCGCTGATGGTTTTTTGACATTTCTTGCGAATTTGCACAAATTTTCACAATATTTTTCTACACAAATTTTTGCAAAAAATGCATACATCTGATAGAACTAAATATACAAATTAATGAAATCACATTTAATTTTGTTTAAAGTTGAAAAAACTATTAGAAAATAAATAAAAACGAAATAGAAAAAATGACATTTGAAAATATACATGTACCTTTTGACGTCTGCTAAAATCCAGCAGCAAAACAAGCAAGAAAAATAGCACCGGTTCTAACTTTGAAATCTAGCAGCGCTTCTATCAAGAGAGCCAACAGTGACGCCATTTTCCAGCTCAATAGCCAGCACGAAAGCCAGCAAGCATTTCTAGCAGGAAAACAAGCGTCGTGGTGATGCGGGCTTTGGAGTACCCCCTCGAAGGATCCCTCTAGCAAAGCGAGAAGAAATTGCTGAACTAGTCCGAGAAATGAAAGATCGTAATGTAATAGAACCTTGTAACGGCCCTTGGGCCTCCCCAATCGTCTTAGTGGGCAAAAAGGATGGTTCGTATCGTTTTTGTATCGACTACAGGCAACTGAGTGACGAGACCAAGAAGGATTCGTACCCTTTACCCAGAATGGACGACATTTTTTCAACACTGGCTGGAGCAAAATGGTTCTCAACGATGGATCTCCAGAGCTGGTATTGGTAGGTCGAGATGGACGACCAGGACAAAGAGAAGACGGCATTTTCAACTGGAGACGGATTGTGGCAGTTTAACGTGATGCCCTTCGGACTCTGCAACGCCCCAGCTACCTTTGAACGATTGATGGACAAGGTGTTCCAGGGAATGTCTTGGCAGACCGTGCTAATCTATTTCGATGACATCATTGCATACGCTCGCGCCTTCGATGACCATCTTCGTATCCTCGAAGAAATTTGCGAACGCCTTCGTAATTCCAATCTTAAGCTAAATCCTGCCAAATGCCATTTTTTTTGCAAAAGTGTACACTATTTGGGACATATTGTGTCAGAAGATGGTCTGGTCACAGACCCAGAAAAGGTTAAGACTGTTCAAGAATGGCCGATACCTCGAAATAAGAAACAAGTCCGAAGTTTTCTAGGGCTGTGTTCTTACTACAGACGATTTATTGCAGGTTTTTCTACCTTGTCTAAGCCCCTTTCCGAGCTGACTGAAGAAAATCGTCGCTTTTCTTGGAATCCCAACTGTAGTATAGCTTTCAACGAACTAAAAGCAAAACTAACGACAGCACCTATTTTGGTTTTTCCAACTTCTACCGATGAGTTCATTCTGGATACCGATGCTTCCAATTTTGGTGTTGGATCCGTTCTCAGCCAACGACAAGGTGACCAAGAAGTAGTTATCGAGTACTTCAGCAAGACCCTAAGTGGCTCTGAACGAAATTACTGCGTAACAAGAAGAGAACTCTTAGCAGTCGTTCTCGCTACCCACCATTTTCATCATTATCTTTTCGGCCGCACCTTTACTCTGCGCACAGACTATGCATCTTTACGTTGGTTGTGCAATTTTAAACATCCCGAGGGACAGATGGCAAGATGGCTAGAGCGCCTTCAACAATACAGCTTCAAAATCGAACATCGACCAGGTGCACGTCACGGAAACGCAGACGCATTGTCCAGGAGAATGTGTGGTAATTGCAAGCATTGTAACAGGGCAGAAGAGTTAGAAGAGGAATCTTCAAAGCGGGCCTTTTTTACTTCCATTTCAGGTAGCCTAGAACATGAGCAGAGAAAAGATTCAACCCTTGCTACAGTAATCAAATGGAAAGAAGGAGGTAGTCGTCCTGATAAGGCCAGCATTGCTAGCCAAAGCGAAGAGCTAAAATCATATTGGGCTTTGTACGACCAGCTCAGTGTAGATGATGGCATTCTTGTTAGATGTTGGGAAGAGACACCAGATAAAAGTAAAAAACTCGTGGAGCCCATCAACCAAGCCGACCAGGATGCCCGTTCGAACGAATTGCGATCGATATTCTGGGTCCCCTACCCAGAACAGTTGCAGGAAATCGATACATAGTCGTCTTAATGGACTATTTCACCAAATGGCCGGAATGTTTTGCTATTCCCAATCAAACGGCGGAAGCAGTACTAGGACCTTTAGTAGACCAAATATTTTGCCGATTTGGAGTCCCTCAGGTCATACACTCCGATCAAGGACGCAACTTTGAATCTGAAGTTTTCCAAGCTTCACTTGAGGTGCTCGGCGTAGAGAAAACAAGGACAACGCCTCTGCATCCACAATCGGACGGCATGGTGGAGAGGTTTAATCGAACACTTTTAGACTACCTGGCCAAATACATCGATCGCCACCAAACAGATTGGGACCTTCACCTGCAACCAGCTCTCCTTGCGTATCGATCGGCAGAACACGAAGCTACAGGTTTTTCGCCCGCATACCTTAACCTTGGACGAGAAGTTAAACTTCCAGCAGATCTAGCTTTTGGCTGCCTTAATACCACGACTTTGGATGCTCCTCTTTATGTCCTTGAACTGAAACAGCGTTTGCAAAAATCACATGCCCTGGCAGCAGATTCCATGAAAAACGAAGCATGGTTTCATAATCCAAAACGCAGAAAAGGAATATCACCTAAACTGCAGAGTGACTGGGAGGGTCCAGTTCGAATCATAGCCCGCCTATCTGAATTAGTCTACCGGATCCAGTGCAAGGGAAACAAGAAGACGAGAGTTATCCACGTGGACCACTTGACTCCATTCAAACCCAGACCAGAACTCAGCAGGAGCCCCGAGTCCTAAGGCCTAATTCACATAGATCTGGCTTAAGGTTTTGGTGTGGTTCTGGCGTGGTTGCAACATATGTCACTTTGTGTAATCTGCATGTTCTCTTATGGGACAATACACACACATGTGAAGAGGCGAGGGTATGGTGTGCCCTGTCATTGCCACGCCATATTGAAAACTCTAATGGCCTAGATAAACGTCAAGCCACAATGAAACCCATTCATATGTCAAACCAAATCAAACCAAAAGAAAATGAGCATGAGGGATGACTATGAATTCAACATTAAATTCTGGGATGAGATCCAGATTTATGAAAATTTATATAATTACAGTAGGGCAGATTACTGCAATAGAAGCGTGCAAGACCAAACATGAAAATAGCCCAAAAATTCAATGCAAACGGTAGGTATTTTTTTAATTTCATTTATTCTTTGTGAACTTGCCCCCAACCACAAACCGCTGAGCATTAATTATTGGTTCATTGATTACTTTGGAAACACTCAGGATACATATTCAGCTCTCGCATTACGTTGAATGCACCACTGCTTTTCCCTTTTTCAAACCACAAAGGGTGTACCCAGTACCTTCTTTGTTTTTGTATCTGTTGTAGTTCGCATGCACTACACTATATTACATAAGAATATCAAACTTATTTTATTTTAGGTCATTGCCATTAGATCTATACTTCACGTTTCTATAGCCAACCTATTTCTCAAATGCACTCACATTTCATTCACTCCAGAAAATTATCTAATAAAATCTTCAATGCCACTTGAGTCTCAGATTACTTTTACTATGGTCAAGTGTATCTACCTATTCGCGAAGGTTCAATGTACTGCATGCTGTGTAGTGCATATGCTTGAACGTATTTGGATGCATTTGTGCATTGTAAAAGTATAAGTAAAAGCAAGTATGCTGCCCAATTCTGTCGTTTGTTTCCCACCGAATTAAAACGCAATATATTTTTATGTTTAGATATTAAGAATTTGTATGTATTGAAAATAAGTGTATATTTAAGTTCTTAGTGTGTAAGATATTTTTTTGTATAAATAGGCTAAGATTTGATAAAATAAATTCATTATTATTATTAAGCCACTCATATAGGCATTTCAATTTCAGTTTAGATCGGCACTCTGGCCATTGTGGATTATTAGGCGTAGGGAAGCCAATTCACTATCCCTCATAGCTCGTTAGGTCAGGTAGCTCCCCTACACTGTATCATGAGGTCAAAAAGATCATCGTCTTCATCGTCCCAAAGCATTTCAATGTTTTTTTTTTTTATTGGCAATAATTTTTCAAAAAAAATCAGGAGGAAAACAAAACAACAAGTTTTTATAAGTACATATGCACTTTTGCTTACAACAATTTAAATTAATTTATCAAAAAGAGATCTGTCAAAAAGAAAACTGTCATGTCCATTCACTGTCACTTCTGTGTGAATTGAGTTCATCACACCCACTCCACGCCCGTTGCAGACCTTAACTACACCAGCACCATAAACCAGTTCTGTTTGAATCGCGCCTAAGAGGGGGGCAATGTGACGAATATAACACCTATGGCAATTGGATGACAGCTAAACTAAAATGGCGTAGAAACTTGGAAATTCCACGAATTCGATAGTGGAGAATAGAAAGCACTGGAAGACAGTAGACGCCCTATAAAAAGCCACTGAAGTTGAGGCGAGGATGCAGTTCATTTTGGCTTCGGTTCAAGTTCTCCAGGCGAAAGAAAAAAAAATAAACCAGAATAAATAAAAAGAATTAAATCATAATTTAAGAATAAAATAAAAAAATAAACAAACCCTCTCGGGAACCATTTTTTTTCATCATTTTCATTCTTTTTATTTTTTTTTCTCTTCCCGGCGTTCGCCTTAGGTTCGCTTTCATTACAATATGCATCTTCGCATTTTGCGATTTCTTTTTCAATTTGTAGTTTTCGTAATGGGATATTTTATAAAAACAACAATCATTTCTTCATTCTGAAATATCTTAAATTCTGATACATCCATCAAGTCTGTTATGGTCATGCTACCATGTTTGTGTTGCGTAATTAAGGATTAAGAGTTCCTGATTTAACTATTGCAATTGTTTGGATTATATTTTGTAGCTCAATTATTATTAACTTATTTCGTTCCCTAGCTAATCTTAGTTGTGCATCGTTTTCTATCTCATGAAGAGATTCTGATAGCTTTTTTATTGCGTTGAAAATTTCTGAATTAAGGATCCCCCACACCAACGCGAATTTTCGGTGGCGACGACGAAAACAACAATAACAACGTGTTGTTTTCGTTGACAACCATGTGTTGTTATTGTTGTTTTCGTCGTCGCCACCGAAAATTCGCGTTGGTGTGGGGGAACCTTTAGTTATGAATTGTTTATTATTGTTCATTATTAATTCTTATAATTTATTGTTTATGAGAACTGCGTCATCATGGCCGGGAGATCCTGAAATCCATTTCCAAACCATTCCTATTTCATTAATTCCTCGTCTATATCTTTTAGTTATACGTAATTGTCCTAAAACCGTTTTAATTATTATTATATCTGTATCTTTGCTTATGTCCAACATGTCATGTAATGTTTTTCCTGTGTCTATATTCTTATACTGATTTCTTAAGAAATATGGGTAAAATGGAATATAATTCCATAATCATCGTAAAGTGCGGCATTGCCGTTTTCTAATAGCAAATAGTTTTCTCGGGTATAGTCTATTATATCAGCTGTACTCATAGTTATTGAGAGCATTAAAATTAAATTTGCTGTAATTCCCATTTTTCTCAAATGGTAAAATTTTATGTTTTTATATTATCCTTATGTACTATTCTGTTTCCCTTATGAACAATAACTTGATTTCCTAAATCTGCCTTATTTTTTTGTTTTTTGTATCTTGGTAAGAGTTTATTTCTACAACCGTTCATTTTCTCAAAAATAACTTCATTCACATTCATTAACACTTCTAGTTTTTAACAAACATGTTTTTATTGTGTGATTTCAGCATTCTTCCCTGAGTTTGCAAGAGTTTTGAAGGTACATCTTCTTGAGGTACTTTATTGTATAGGATCTCAAAAGGTTTTTGATTAGTTATTGAGTGTATAGTTTTATTATACTGTTGCGCAGCTCTATAGATTGATTCTAAGTCATTAATAAGACAAAATTCTTGCTTTAAGCATCTTGCAATTTCAATTAGTGTAGAATGTGCTCGTTCTATCTGTCCGTTTGTTGTAATATGTTTTGGATCACAGAAAAATATTTGTATGTTTAATCTTTGCATTAAAATTTTAAACTGTAGTGTTGAAAATCCTGGTTCATTATATACTGTTATATTTTTTACTTGGGGAAAGGTTTGTAATATTTCTAAGACTTTTTCGTCTAGTTTCATTTTGTCTTCAATTAATTTTATCACATAAAATTTTGAATAAGAAACTATACACGTTATAAATTTTAAATTCTGGGCAAAAATTATGTCTATATGTAACTGCTCCCCTTCTTTCTCCGGAATTGGAGCCTCTCCAATCGGTATTTCTTGCAGGTGTCTATCTTATTTATTTTTATTACAAATATCTATAATTTCTGTGAGCTCAATTATGTGCTTTACTATCATAGCTTGGTCTTCTTCATTTGGAATATCTATTGGAAACATTTTTGTGTATACAAAATTGTTACTAAATGTTTCTTTTAAATTTAATGTTCTTTTAACTTCATATAAATCTTCTGGTGGTATTCTTTAAGAATAGTGACAAGGTTTTCTAAATTGTCATATTCTATAATTGTAAACGTATTTTTACTTAGTAGAATTTGCTGTTTAAAATGATTTAAATGTTTCCTTTATTTCCACATGATTACTGAGAGATCTGAGTAGTAGTAGAGTAGTGGATGAACTTTCTGTGATAATATTTAAATTTTGCCTGGAAAGGGCATCTGCAACTACATTTGTAGTGCCTGGTTTGTACATAATTTTTGGTCCATAATCTTCTATGAACGCGTGCAAAGATCAAAGGTTGGTGATCGGTATGGATCTCCATACCGATCGAATCAAACATGAACCAGAGGCAGCATTATAGAATGGGAATGTGTTGATGATAAAATGAAATAAAAAAAAGTGTTTTTGTGGGTACTGCTAAGCGAGCGCTGCGCTCTACCATATAGCTACATTCAATTATTTTGTGGGTAATTTCAAAAAGAAATAAAGAGAAAAAAATGTCTGTAGGTCAAGTCAAACTGATTTTTGTTTGTATGCGAAGGTGGTTTGTAAACAGAATCTCCCAGTGGGAAATTTCTAAATATTCAATGGTGAATATCTTGCTTCTTCCTTGAGGAAAGGGAGCAGCACCCGCTTCCTTTGTGCGGAATACATCGAGGATTTCAACATGTGCATGTCATTGGCAGAGTGCACATGCCACCATCTCGATGAAAATTCCACAACTAAATCACTGCTTTCTTGGAAGTTGCTTATTCCTCAGTTGGAAAATATGATGAAAATTCTTTTATGAAATCGCTAAATAATTTGGACTTGTTCTTTCACTACCTGAATATTTGCCAATGAAAAATATGATGAATATTCAACAAAGAAGTCACTAATTGAGTGTTACTTAGTTATTGATCAGCTTAATATTTATTATTTTCGATGAAAATTATGATGAAAATTTAGTAGTGAGTAGTAGTAGCTAAATATTTCATTCATAAATTAGAAAAATAATTCTCCTTAGATGGAACGATTGAATACAACTCAATTAAAAGGTCAAGTGACCTTAACTCCAAAATGCGTCTCTAAGACGCAAATTATGGTCAATTTTCACCGACCCAACATACTGTGAATTTTATTTTTTTAAGTGAATTTTTTAAATTATACACAATGCTCAGTTCATGATAAATGTCTGATGAAAGGATACATTACTTTTCTTCACAGAAATCCTCATATTGATCGCGTCAGGTAAAGGAAAGGGTAGTTTTTATTCTTTTCTTCCTCAGGGAAAAAACAAGCAAAAAAAGAGAGCGTCGTGGGAGAATTATTTTTTTTTCTCTCTCTAAGTAAACTTTACAAAGCAGACGAGTGGATCTAGACCACAGTACACATATTAAAGGTAATATCATTAGCGTTTTCATTTTTGTTCAGTTCTGCGCATCTGTCAAAATCGAGGTATTATGGTGGTAAAATGGTGGATTCAGTGCCCCTTTCCTTGTCTAATTTCAATATTTTGTTGTTGTTTCTAATGATGTGCGTTGAGTTCCTGTGGTCACTCGAACAGCCATTTTTAATTTTTTGACATTTCCAACTTTGACAACCTGCGCAATATATTACCTTTAAATATGTGTACTGTGGATCTAGACAATGAACTGCTGAACTTATGCATTACTTTTCAACGATTGAATCATCGCATAATTTTACCTACTAAAATAGAATCTTTTAATTCCACATTGAACTCACTTGATTTTTGTGTGCTGGTAAAAGATGGGAGTGTTTCGACATTTTGCCCATTTACAAAGCAGACAATGTGCATAAAACCATGAACTGGTGAAACTATGCATTACTTTACAGTAACTAAATCAGTGCAATGTTGAATCCAGCTAAATTTTTCAGTGAGGATGAAATTTCCTGATGGGCTATGTAAATTATAATTTCAACTACTGACAAAATAGTTATGAGCAAGCAAAAATATGAGAATTTGGTTTCCATTTTTTTGTTATGAGAATGAAATGTGAGGTAGGTAGGTACCATATTTGTGTTGTCCAAGAAGCTTATGCTATCAGGATTTTTTTTATTATTTTTTTTTATTAGCATAGAATACAAACAAATATTTTTAAGCTAAGATTTTTTTTGATTTGATTTTCCAAAAAAAATAAACCAAAGTCCATTTTTGTATTCATTGAACAGTGAACACCTATCATAATAAAGAAACCAGGAGTGGGGTAGATACAGGTGTTAGATAAAATAAGCTTTATACCGGAGCAATAAACCGAACGACATTTTGTTTGCATTGTTTCATAGCAGGGCTGAAATTTGGAAATCAAACATGATCGACAAGGTAATAATTTGGTAAGACATATAGATAATGTGAGTGAAATTTATCTTGTATTGTATGGCCTGAACAAGAGTTTGAGGTAGGTCTGGTGATGTGATGCAATTTTTTGCATATTTTTTTTGTTTTCTGCTTGGGCCGCCAACTGTGATATAACGAAGGATAATGTGAATGAGTTCTGAATGTATTGGTGAGCTTAACACAGAATTTGTTTGATTTTTGTTTTGAGCTGAAATTTGTCACGGTTTTTTATTCGGAGTTGGCAACATGAAATGAAATTGAAAGGAAAAGTATTTTCTGTCTATGAAGTTTTAACCAATTGAGTTTGTGATTCATAGAGTGAACTGGTGATTCCAAAATTGATTTTTATTTCAAACTAAGTGAAGTGTTGATTCTAAAAAAAAAATACAGAGAATATTGAATAATTAAACATACCTAAGTGGAGACAACCAAAAACAAATATTTTAACATACCTTACTTAATTACAATAAAAAAAGTGATTTTATGACACTGCATTTCTTGGATAATAAATTGTTATACCTCAGTGAAGTGAAAAACAGTGAAAAAATGGGTAGAAAACAACCAAAACTAAAGGGCAAGTTTGTTAAAAAATGGCAACTAGTGAGAAATTTACAAAATAAGCAAGTCATTCATGTAAATATGTAAGTAGGTACATAACATGAATCACATAAATTTGAATTGAAATTGAATTTTAAATTTCTCCCAAAAAATAGGTAGTGTGGAAATGCATTGTTTATATTCTGAGTATATCACGATTTGCTTATTACAAATTACAACAAATATTGGAATATAGGTATGTAGATAGGTACATAGCTACTGTCAAATAACATTCGACTAGGTATACCTTTTTATAAAATAAAAACAAACAAATCCAAATTAAAAAAAATAAATTTTCTTCCTTTATACTACATAATAAAGAAATGATAACGGTTTTTGTAAAATAGTTCAATACCAGCATTTTTTGCAATGGGAGGGGGCTCTATCTCCCCCGTTTGGGCAGGAGGGGCAAATTTATAAAAACAAAACTAAATATTAAATAATGTAAAAAAAAATATTAAAACATAACGGTATTACCAACAATTAAGTATTACACCTATATTTAAAGCCAATACTCTGTTCTATTTGTACATTTAAAATGTTCAGGTATGAAAATGTAATGCATTCTAAAAAATTCACATTACCTAGGTTCTAATTAAATTAATATAATTTCTTAAATTGTATGTATTTTGAAATAAATGGGTTTAAACATTTTTTTTCATTTTTTCATAAATATTTTGAGTTTGCAGGCGAATTTTTCAAAAAAGTTTGACATAAATAAATTAATTCAGATTTAAGATTAAAAAACAAATTTCTGGCTTTCAAAACCAGTATATTATTTTATTGTAAATGTTGCCGTTGTTTTTTAATAATTTTGTTTTCATTTTAAACCATTTTTTTGTAAAATTTCCAAAAATCTCATAATAAAGTAGTTATAGTAATTTTTTCAAAAATTAATTTTTTTCTAAAATTACCCGTACCTCCTGAACGGGGTGCACTGTAATTATGTAAGAAAGCAAAAAACAAAAATCTCATAATAAAGTAGTTATAGTAATTTTCTCTAAAACTAATTTTTTTCTAAAATTACCCCTACCTCCTGAACGGGGTGCGATAGAACCCCCTCCTATAGTAAAAAATGCTTGTATTGAACTATTCTAAAAAAGACCGTTATCGCATTTCTTGGCGCCTAAGTTATCGTACTCTTATCGTTCATATTATGTAGTATAAAGGAAGAAAATTTATTTTTTTTAATTTGGATTTGTTTGTTTTTATTTTATAAAAAGGTATACCTAGTCGAATGTTATTTGACAGTAGCTATGTACCTATCTACATACCTATATTCCAATATTTGTTGTAATTTGTAATAAGCAAATCGTGATATACTCAGAATATAAACAATGCATTTCCACACTACCTATTTTTTGGGAGAAATTTAAAATTCAATTTCAATTCAAATTTATGTGATTCATGTTAGGTACCTACTTACATATTTACATGAATGACTTGCTTATTTTGTAAATTTCTCACTAGTTGCCATTTTTTAACAAACTTGCCCTTTAGTTTTGGTTGTTTTCTACCCATTTTTTCACTGTTTTTCACTTCACTGAGGTATAACAATTTATTATCCAAGAAATGCAGTGTCATAAAATCACTTTTTTTATTGTAATTAAGTAAGGTATGTTAAAATATTTGTTTTTGGTTGTCTCCACTTAGGTATGTTTAATTATTCAATATTCTCTGTATTTTTTTTTAGAATCAACACTTCACTTAGTTTGGAATAAAAATCAATTTTGGAATCACCAGTTCACTCTACGAATCACAAACTCAATTGGTTAAAACTTCATAGACAGAAAATACTTTTCCTTTCAATTTCATTTCATGTTGCCAACTCCGAATAAAAAACCGTGACAAATTTCAGCTCAAAACAAAAATCAAACAAATTCTGTGTAAAGCTCACCAATACATTCAGAACTCATTCATATTATCCTTCGTTATAAAACAAAAAAAATATGCAAAAAATTGCATCACATCACCAGACCTACCTCAAACTCTTGTTCAGGCCATTCAATACAAGATACATTTCACTCAGATTATCTATATGTCTTACCAAATTATTATCTTGTCGATCATGTTTGATTTCCAAATTTCAACCCTGCTATGAAACAATGCAAACAAAATGTCGTTCGGTTTATTGCTCCGGTATAAAGCTTATTTTATCTAACACCTGTACCTACCCCACTCCTGGTTTCTTTATTATGATAGGTGTTCACTGTTCAATGAATACAAAAATGGACTTTGGTTTATTTTTTTTGGAAAATCAAATCAAAAAAAATCTTAGCTTAAAAATATTTGTTTGTATTCTATGCTAATAAAAAAAAATAATAAAACAAATCCTGATAGCATAAGCTTCTTGGACAACACAAATATGGTACCTACCTACCTCACATTTTATTCTCATAACAAAAAAATGGAAACCAAATTCTCATATTTTTGCTTGCCCATAACTATTTTGTCAGTAGTTGAAATTATAATTTACATAGCCCATCAGGAAATTTCATCCTCACTGAAAAATTTAGCTTAATTCAACATTGAACACTTCTTCGAAGAAACAGCAAGCACTGATTTAGTTACTGTAAAGTAATGCATAGTTTCACCAGTTCATGGTTTTATGCACATTGTCTGCTTTGTAAATGGGCAAAATGTCGAAACACTCCCATCTTTTACCGGCACACAAAAATCAAGTGAGTTCAATGTGGAATTAAAAGATTCTATTTTAGTAGGTAAAATTATTCGATGATTCAATCGTTGAAAAGTAATGCATAAGTTCAGCAGTTCATTGTCTAGATCCACAGTACACATATTTAAAGGTAATATATTGCGCAGGTTGTCAAAGTTGGAAATGTCAAAAAATTAAAAATGGCTGTTCGAGTGACCACAGGAACTCAACGCACATCATTAGAAACAACAACAAAATATTGAAATTAGACAAGGAAAGGGGCACTGAATCCACCATTTTACCACCATAATACCTCGATTTTGACAGATGCGCAGAACTGAACAAAAATGAAAACGCTAATGATATTACCTTTAATATGTGTACTGTGGTCTAGATCCACTCGTCTGCTTTGTAAAGTTTACTTAGAGAGAGAAAAAAAAATAATTCTCCCACGACGCTCTCTTTTTTTGCTTGTTTTTTCCCTGAGGAAGAAAAGAATAAAAACTACCCTTTCCTTTACCTGACGCGATCAATATGAGGATTTCTGTGAAGAAAAGTAATGTATCCTTTCATCAGACATTTATCATGAACTGAGCATTGTGTATAATTTAAAAAATTCACTTAAAAAAATAAAATTCACAGTATGTTGGGTCGGTGAAAATTGACCATAATTTGCGTCTTAGAGACGCATTTTGGAGTTAAGGTCACTTGACCTTTTAATTGAGTTGTATTCAATCGTTCCATCTAAGGAGAATTATTTTTCTAATTTATGAATGAAATATTTAGCTACTACTACTCACTACTAAATTTTCATCATAATTTTCATCGAAAATAATAAATATTAAGCTGATCAATAACTAAGTAACACTCAATTAGTGACTTCTTTGTTGAATATTCATCATATTTTTCATTGGAAAATATTCAGGTAGTGAAAGAACAAGTCCAAATTATTTAGCGATTTCATAAAAGAATTTTCATCATATTTTTCATCAAAAATAATGATCTGATGAATAATTGTTTAAGTATTTCTTCGTTGAATATTCATCATATTTTTCACCGGAGTCCTCAGTCCAACTGAGGAATAAGCAACTTCCAAGAAAGCAGTGATTTAGTTGTGGAATTTTCATCGAGATGGTGGCATGTGCACTCCGCCAATGACATGCACATGTTGAAATCCTCGATGTATTCCGCACAAAGGAAGCGGGTGCTGCCCCCTTTCCTCAAGGAAGAAGCAAGATATTCACCATTGAATATTTAGAAATTTCCCACTGGGAGATTCTGTTTACAAACCACCTTCGCATACAAACAAAAATCAGTTTGACTTGACCTACAGACATTTTTTTCTCTTTATTTCTTTTTGACATTACCCACAAAATAATTGAATGTAGCTATATGGTAGAGCGCAGCGCTCGCTTAGCAGTACCCACAAAAACACTTTTTTTTTATTTCATTTTATCATCAACACATTCCCATTCTATAATGCTGCCTCTGGTTAATGTTTGATTCGATCTACAACATTCATTTTCGAAGAAAAGCCATCATGTGGCAGCTAGATTTACTAAAAATTCGAAATATTTGAAAATAACGACTTTTTATTGCAAAACAGACCTTTGAAAAATTTGTTATTTCTAACAAAATTTAAGTTTTTGTGCTAGTTTTTTTTAGTAAATTTGTTTATTAGAAATTTTTTGTCATTATGAGAAAGTTTTGGGTTATTTGGTTTATTTCTTGTTATTTAAAAATACAATTGAAAAATAGAAAATTTGTCACTTTTCAAAAGCAAATATTTAAAAAAAAAGGATCAAATTCAAAAAGCCCTAATCAATACCTTTAAAATGATATACATTTTATATATGTACTCCTCTCCTGTTCTGAAATCGTTAAGCATCCATTTGGCAGTTTTGCGTGATTTTTATAAAACCTCTTACTGGATTTTTGAAATAAGACGAAAACAAAATCCAAAATCAAAAATATAGCCTCAAGACTTTGAAGCCAAAATGTCATTCTTTCATATGCAATTTAAATTTTGGCCATATATTGTCCCGTGGCAGAGATCCTTCGAAATCCATTTTACCAATTTTCCATATTTCTCAAAAATTTGGGTAGAGGCCTCTTAAAATGGGATTTTTTGGTTTCACCAATCACTTTTAAATTAAACAACCTTTTAAACACCATTATAAACTAAATGTATATTTTTGGCTCATTAAATTTTAAAAGTGTCATTGAAATCTAATCAGATGCAGTTAACAAGTGGATTTATCAGCTGACATTTGCGGAAAAAAATTTGAAACATTTTAATTTTCAATTTTTGGAGATACAATATCAATTAGCCTTTTTTTCAAGTTCTGTGTAAATTTTGCGTGTTTTTCTTCTTTTTACATGATATGTGCAATGTGCATTCATTATTAAATTTAATTGAATCTCACTTAATAGAAACCTTTCGGCAGCGGCCCAATGTTTGTTTTTGATCTTAAAGAAGTGTACCGTTTTATTTTGCAATTCTTGGCATTTGTTTCAATACATAATTCTTCCTCATTTTTTCTCATACATTTCTCTTATTAGAAAGAAAAAAACAACTTATTTTTCCAGGTATGTAAAGAGAACACGATTTTAACAAAAATTTCCCTGAAATTTCCCTTTTATAGATTGGTGAAACTAAAAATATTTAAGGGCCTTATAAAATTTAAGAAAGTTTTTGATAAAAGTGCTTTTAGTGTTTATTTATGAAATTGGACATCAATCTTTTATTTTTTGTAATTTTTTTCCTCCTGTCATTTTTTTTCCTAATTGAACACCTATATCAATTTTTCTTTTAATTTATTTATCTTCTTTATAGTCGTTGACCTTATTTTCATTTTATTCCTCCTTCTTTTCTTATTATTCTTACTTATATTACTTTGATACAATCAAAGTTTACAATCGGGTTAGATTTCTAATTTTGTATCTACGAGAATTTGGTTTCCAAAATTCTGTATTCCAAAATTCTGCATTTCAAAATTCGGATACCTACCTATCCAGAGCTTAACAGCTGATGCAACAGTAGCTTAAAATTACCTATATATGACCATTTTTGGATATCTTATAGCGAACTCATCAAATTTGGTGAATTAACTCCTAATAGGTATTTCTTTCAAAAATCTATGGAAACCTAGTTATCACACTGTGAAAGAAAGCAATTTTTTTAGTGGCACCATTTCGATGTCGATAGTGAAACCTCAATTTTGTCGCACTTCGAATTCGATGAATATTTGACAGCTGAAAGTTAAGCTCAATCCAACACTGAAAAACTGCTTTTCAGTTCCACAACACAAGGTGTTATGGAGTTTTATAAGGTTTTGAAATTTCAACACAAATGCTTTTCAAAGCTTTAAAAATGGATTCAAATCGGGTGTGTTCATAATTTCCAACCTAATCACGTGGTCATTTAAATGGAAATATGATTTTTTGTGAGATTGAGATGCACTGAAAAATAATTTGAAATTTTGTAACTAAAGTACCTCATTTGGCTTTTGAAGACGTAGTATAAAATATAAATTATTAATCACCCGATTCGAATTGTTTTACTTTCATTTTATTTCATTAGATATATAAGACGCACCAGATAATTTTTGACAAAGTTTCAAATCCCTCCGTCGCGTCTCTTGTGTTCCCACTATAACGTCGAAACAAAAAAAATCCTATTTTTCAAACACACTTCAATTCTGAATAGTAACGAGGAATTTCTCAGTTATTTGCGTTCTGTTAGTTTACAATAACCAAATTGAGTCACAATGATTGTCAAATTTAATTTATTATTAAAAAAATTTAAGAATCAATTTAAATACACCTATCAAAAAACTTGTTTTAAAAGCCGCGGGGCCCTTAGGCGGGGCTGGGCCCCTAGGCAGTTGCCTTTTTTGCCTGAGGGTTAATCCGCCTCTGTCTTGGCCATTTTCGTTTTGAAGATATTTGGTTAAGAGGCCTCTACCCAAATTTTTGAGAAATATGGAAAATTGGCAAAATGGATTCCGAAGGATCTCCGCCACGGGACCATATATGGCCAAAATTTAAATTGCATATGAAAGAATGACATTTTGGCTTCAAAGTCTTGGGGCTATATTTTTGATTTTGGATTTTGTTTTCGTCTTATTTCAAAAATCCAGTAAGAGGTTTTATAAAAATCACGCAAAACTGCCAAATGGATGCTTAACGATTTCAGAACAGGAGAGGAGTACATATATAAAATGTATATCATTTTAAAGGTATTGATTAGGGCTTCAATGCCTTGGGCACCGATTTTTGAATTTGATCCTTTTTTTTTGAAATATTTGCTTTTGAAAAGTGACAAATTTTCTATTTTTCAATTGTATTTTTAAATAACAAGAAATAAACCAAATAACCCAAAACTTTCTCATAATGACAAAAAATTTCTAATAAACAAATTCCCTTAAAAAAACTAGTACAAAAACTTAAATTTTGTTAGAAATAACACATTTTTGAAAGGTTCTTTTTGTAATAAATAGTCGTTATTTTCAAATATTTCGAATTTTTAGTAATTCTATTTGCCACATGATGGCTTTTATTCGAAAATGAATGTTGTAGATCGAATCAAACATGAACCAGAGGCAGCATTATAGAATGAGAATGTGTTGATGATAAAATGAAATAAAAAAAAGTGTTTTTGTGGGTACTGCTAAGCGAGCGCTGCGCTCTACCATATAGCTATATCCACTTATTTTGTGGGTAATGTCAAAAAGAAATAAAGAGAAAAAAATGTCTGTAGGTCAAGTCAAACTGATTTTTGTTTGTATGCGAAGGTCGTTTGTAAACAGAATCTATGTAAATTATAATTTCAACTACTGACAAAATAGTTATGAGCAAGCAAAAATATGAGAATTTGGTTTCCATTTTTTTTATTATGAGAATGAAATGTGAGGTAGGTAGGTAGGTAGGTACCATATTTGTGTTGTCCAAGAAGCTTATGCTGTCAGGATTTTTTATTATTTTGTTTTATTAGCATAGAATACAAAGAAATATTTTTAAGCTAAGATTTTTTTTGATTTGATTTTCCAAAAAAAATAAACCAAAGTCCATTTTTGTATTCATTGAACAGTGAACACCTATCATAATAAAGAAACCAGGAGTGGGGTAGATACAGGTGTTAGATACAATAAGCTTTATACCGGAGCAATAAACCGAACGACATTTTGTTTGCATTGCTTCATAGCAGGGTTGAAATTTGGAAATCAAACATGATCGACAAGATAATAATTATAGGTAAGACATATAGATAATGTGAGTGAAATGTATCTTGTATTGTATGGCCTGAACAAGAGTTTGAGGTAGGTCTGGTGATGTGATGCAATTTTTTGCATATTTTTTTTTTCTCAGTGAAGTGAAAAACAGTGAAAAAATGGGTAGAAAACAACCAAAACTAAGGGGAAAGTTTGTTAAAAAATGGCAACTAGTGAGAAATTTACAAAATAAGCAAGTCATTCATGTAAATATGTAAGTAGGTACCTAACATGAACAATTTTATGGAATCACATAAATTTGAATTGAAATTGAATTTTAAATTTCTCCCAAAAAATTTTTATATTTTTTTTCTTTTCGCAACTTCTTTAGATACAGTAAAAAAAGTTACAATTGCTTACTTAGTTTTTTAATTTCTAAAAGTGTAATGCTAACTAAATATCAAGTTAGCGCTACATATTATGTATATGTACCTACCATTTTTTTTATTAAAAAAAAAAAAATGGATATTTTTTTATAAAGCATATACCTACATACACATCTGTTTAAAATGATTTTTCGCGCTGATTCGAACTTTGATATCAATTTTTATCAAAATGAATCTTCAAGTCACCATTTTTAATTTTTATATTATGTACAATACCCAAATTTTCATTTAATTTTTGTTAACAATGGTGTTTTAAAAATAGTTTTTAATTGTTTTCAAAAAAGGGTTTTTTATTTAGAAACCGCTTTCTGCCCGCTACCGAATTAAAAAAAAAATTTATAAACCTATACATATACGAAAAGTTTATTTTAGGACATTTCCCGTGGCATGATTAAAATAAATAATATGAACTATGAAGGAAAAACGCAATTTTGGGGTAATTTTTCATTACAAAAAAAGGCCCCATACATTTTTTTAATCTTGAATAACAAATTAAAACTGACCCCAAAATGGGGGCATTTTTTCACAATGAAAAATCGCCCAATTTTTAAAATGCAAATAAGATGAAACAAGGCCCAAAATTTCAAATTGCTTGAAACCAAATATGATAAATGAACCCAAAAATATATGTGTAAAACAACAACACCAACATTGTCTTACATTTATTGAATTAGGGTGACATGATGATAAAAATAATTTGAACTTTTTAATTTTAAAAAATGTAAAAATATCGTGCGTTAATATGATTAAATAAATCAAAATGAACTGTTTAAATTTTTTAATACTTGGTTTGAAATAAATTTACATATTTATTTAAGATTGGAAGATTGGGGTATATTTTTTCATAATGAAGTCTCATCCCAAACCGAAAATTGAAAATAAAAAATGCTCCAAAACTATGAAAAATCATTTCGAACAACATACATAAATCGACGTCTTTTGTTGTTATTTTACCTACATACAAATTTTGTGGGGTTATTTTTAATTTTTATGGTTAAATTTTTGGGGTCTTTTTTCATTATTTTAGGGGCAATTTTTCCTATTTGGAAATGGGGCCATTTTTTATTATGAAAAAATCCAACAATTTCGGGACCATTTTCATGTAGAGAGATTTTTGTAGATAAATGCAGTATTTTCAAGAGCTGTGCCTTTGTGAAAAATGGTCATATTGAGATGCAACAAAAAAACATTCAAGTGTTTTATTTTTTTTTTCTATTTTACAAAAAAATGGTTTAAAATGAAAACAAAATTATTAAAAAACAACGGCAACATTTACAATGAAATAATATACAGATTTTGAAAGCCAGAAATTTGTTTTTTAATCTTAAATCTGAATTAAATTATTTATGTCAAATTTTTTGGAAATATTCGCCTGCAAACTCAAAATATTTATGAAAAAAATAAAAAAAAAAGTTTAAACTCATTTATTTCAAAATACATAAATACAATTTAAGAAATTATATTAATTTGCTGCAGTCGTACGGTAGAACCTAGGTAATGTGAATTTTTTAGAATGCATTACATTTTCATACCTGAACATTTTAAATGTACTAATAGAACAGAGTACTGGCTTTAAATTGTAAATAAAGTAATACCGTTATGTTTTAATATTTTTTTTACATTATTTAGTTTTTTTTTTTATAAATTTGCCCCTCCTGCCCAAACGGGGGAGATAGAGCCCCCTCCCATTGCAAAAAATGCTTGTATTGAACTGTTCTACAAAAACCGTTATCATTTCTTGGCGCCTAAGTTACGTACTCTTGCAGTACATAGTATAAAGGAAGAAAATTTAATTTTTTTAATTTGGATTTGTTTGTTTTTATTTTTCAAAAAAAGTACCTATAGGTATCTATCTACCTAGTCGAAAGTTATTTGACAGTAAGTATGTACCTATCTACATACCTATTTATTTTTAGTGCATAACCTACCTACCTACAGCCTACAGGTACCTACCAATTATATCTATAACAATAGGTAGGTATTTGTATTTATTTAATAATTTCGTCAAGAAACGATACCTATTTTTTGTATGTAATTCGGGAATTTATAACAAATAATACCTACATCTTCATAATCAAATAAAATCACAAATACCTTCCGAATCGCTTTTTTTACCTACACTCAAATACCTACCTAGAAGAAAAAAAACTCTTGAAACCACACAAAAAGTAAAAAACACCCTAAAATTAAATAATCATTTCTTAGTAAATCCGGAATTTGGAAACATACAAATGCATATTGTAGGTACATACCTACCTACATACTTTATCCTTTACCTACCATAACAATATCCTAAAATCTAAAATCATTCAAGTTGAACAAAACTATCCCATTCCAATAAAGTGACCTACAAATAATTTGAAATGAAAAAAATAAAATATGCATATTACCTATTGAGAAAAAAATTTCAACACAAGTTTTCCTCCACAGAAAAAACTTCTTCAAATAGCTCTTCGCGCACCACGATACAAAAGCAAAAACAACACATAATATACCTTTCCAACACACGAATACATTTACAAACACTTTACTCCCTATACCCAAGACGAAAAATTGAACAAAAAAAAAATAAAAATCTATACCTGCACTGCATCTTCTTCTTCATAACAAAGTAGAAGTATAGTGCAAAGCAACAAAAACAAACATCGCTGTATGCGCTGTGAACGTATAGCTTCTATTTTTTTTGTTGTTTCATATGCCATTCGAACCATGTTTGTTCGAAGTTCAAACATGTTGTTAGGGGTGAGTTTTTTTATTGTCGTTTTTTATTCGAAAATAAAAATCTTCGAATCTGACTTCGACATTTTGGGTGGAGGCCTCTTAAAGGTTTAGCTATTCGCTATTAGTTCGGAATAAACTTCCTATAATATCCTATCATCCCTAAATATGATCTTAATTGCCTGAGTGTTTTTGGTTCAGGGTATTCTCTTATTGTCTTAACTTTTTCCTTATTTATTTTTATGATATTTTGAGATATTACATATCCCAAAAAATTAATTTCCTCTTTATAAAATACTGACTTTTCTAACGAAATCTTCATGTTAGCTTGCTTAATTGTCTCAACTATTTTTAATATATGTTTGGTATGTCCATCCATACTATTTGAAAATATTATAATGTCATCTATATAGATGTGACAAAATTTTCCTACATAAGGTCTCAATATATCGTCCATAGCAAGGTGGAAGATAGATGGACCATTTTCTAATCGGAATGGCATTCTTGTATATTCATACTTGCCATTATTAATTGAGAAACTAGTTTTCTCAATATCTTCTTCCTTTACTTTTATTTGATGGAAACCTGACTCTAAATCGATTGTTGAAAAATATTTAGCCTTTCCAAGATTACTCAGTGTTACATTGGTATCAGGTATAGGGTATTTGTCTGAGATTGTTTTCTCAATCAATTTCTTATAATTTATTTATTTATTTATTATTTATTATTTTTTATTTTTTTGTGTTCCATCTTCGTTAAAACCTTTCTTTGGTACAACCCAAACTGGGGAATAGTACACGGTTAAAAATCTTGGACTATTTTCTACTAAAACCTGTATTACATATATGACCACACCAACTTTTTATTAGAATTAAATAAATGCAATGGTGTGCATATTTAAATTTTTGTATATTTATTTTTCTCGCTTTTTAATACAATATTAATAAATTTTAATCTTGGTTGTATCAAAAAGTGACGCAGTCTGTTCAATATGTTCATATTCAATATGGCTGACAAAAAAGAGCATCGAAGAAAAAAAAGGGCGAGGAGGTATTAGAATGTAATCAAAAATGATTAGAAAAATTATCATATTTGAAATGGCAACTGAGAGAGAAATTTTCCCTCTCTACAAGAGATATGTTTATTCTTTTGGGTTAAGATCGATTCTTTTTTGTATTACAAATGATATTTTTATACGAAAATATTAGAATGTAATAATAATTGATTAGAATTTTTTTTTAATGTTTCCCTAGTATTAAAACGTAATATTTGCTGTATTGCATACGGTTGTAATACAAGAGCTGTATTAAAAAATACCCCAGAATTTTTAACCGTGTACTTAATCATTAAAATGCAATACTTACTTTATTACGCTTTAGTACTTTTTGGATTACTTTTTATTATTAAAATTATTGAATGTACACCATAAAATGCTGAGTTCTATTACAATTTGAATTAAATTTTAATCTGCCTGCATTAAAAATAGACGTTTGTTATTAAATCATTTAAAATTTAAAATTGAATACTTGAATGTATTAAAAAAATTGGGTTTAATAAGACTATGTATTCTCATTTAATTCAAGGTTCAAGCTGTTTTATTACAATTTGTATTAAATTTAAATCTGATTGTATTAAAAATAGACGTTTTCTATTTAATTATTTTAAATTTTAAATTGAATACCCCTTTATATTAAAAAATTGGGTTTATGTATTAAAACATTAGGTTGCAAATTAATACATTTTAATTTCCAATATTAAATTTCAATACCTAACACGATTTAGTTTTAATTCAGGTTTTTAAGTATTACATTTGAACTTAGAATTTATACTTAATTATTTTTAATTTCTGAGTTGGAATAAAACTTAATATCTTTTCAATTTTTAAAAATATTGACATGCATTTGTTATTTCTTTTTAACAATGGGACTGTAATAGAACTTAACCCAGTTTGTATTTGTGTCTCACTAGACACATTTATTATTAAAATATTAATTTATTTCTGATATATTATAAGACGTTCGGTATTTAAATTTAAACCAATTATTTATGGCATTTTCATTGTACTGAAGATATTCCCCTTTTTCAATTCAAATTGTTAGTAAAATTTAAAATCCGTTATATTACTCTAAGAAATTTAATTGCTTAAGTCTTTCAGGGATGCTTTTTGTATAACTTTCTCTTAAAATTTAATATCAATGTTTGTATTTTATCCTTTTTTGTCATAAATGTTTGTGGGTTCTTGTCTGTACCCACAATATTTTTCTTTTTTTCAATACAGATTATTAGTAAAATTTAAAATCTTTGGCATTACTTTTAGGAAATTCAATAACATGTAATTGTTTCAGCGATGCTTTTAATGAAGCTTTGTCTTGAAACCTAGCATCTATGTGTTATGTTTAACACTTTTTTGTCATGATTTAGGGAAATATTAGGCATTTAATTCCAAAAGCATTACTTCTTCGAATATACAATACAAAATGTATTAAGAAAATGTGTAATGTTTTGGAAAATATTGTTTTTAATACTGTTTGCCTTGAAAATATGCTGTAATACTTTAGTACCACTAAAAAATAGTTCAGGATTTTTAACCGTGTACGGACTCTTACTTGGTCTAATAATGCCATCTTTCAAAAGTTTTTCAATTTCTTTATTAACGAAATTATTTGTACTACGTGGGTATGGGTATTGTTTAGTTCAAACTAAACCGTTCATTGTGCGGATTTCCGCTGATACGTCTGTCCTGAATGGAATTGAGGTATTCATGGAACTATGTTCCTGATTTATTTAATTTATTATTTGCTTAGTCAAATTTTCAATTCTTCCGTCTGAAATTTTATTAATTTTATCACTTCCCAAGAAGTGAAATTTTTCCACCCTATTGATATAAGTGATTGTTTCATTCTCGAAACTAATATCAACATTTATTTGCTTTAATAAGTTCGAACCAATTAGGACATCATACTCTTGATTCTATATTACATAAACTCTTACATCTGTATCAAATATAAATATATCATGGTATTTTTTAATTATAATTTCACTGTTTGCTGTGAAAACTCTTTTTTTAATCACTAAGTCCTTTTCTTCTAAAAATAAATGTGGTCTACAATAATAACTTGTAGCTCCCGTGTCTAATAAAATCTGTATTTGTTTGCCACCGATCGCGATGGTTCGCATTAAGTGTGGTAATCCGAAGCTTGTCCTACAAAATTATTTTTTTTATTCATTCAAATTGTTAATACGCTCTATCTTTACAGGAGGTGTTTGTATACTTTGTTGTATACTATTATTTTCTTCTCTTTTAAATACTGGTCTTTGCGGATTATTATAAGTATTGTAATTGGGTTTATGCCATTGCGGTTGATAATTATTGGTACGTTGGAAATTATTCTGATATTGGGGAGTGTTCCTAACATTGTCTTGTTGCCGCTTCGTTATCGGCCTATGAGCCGAACTTCCCAATTCCATTGACTCTGGTCTTTGGTATTTTTGATATGTATTTTAATTCCGTGTAGAAAAACGTAAACTAGTATTACTATTCGTAGTGTGGGTGTGTGAGGTTTGCGATCGATTGAACTGTAATGCAAAATTTGCCCTCAAATTGTTTGATTCTAATTCCTGCGCTTTAGCTAAGGCAGATGATAAATCTTCTAGGGATAATGAAAATAGAATATTGGAAAGTAGTGAATTTAAACCTGTTATAAAAATTCTTAAAACGTTACGTCTATTTGCTCTGTTTAGATCTGTTGTAATTCCTGATTTTGTACCATATGTCATGATCGTCTTGTTAATTAGTAAAGTCAGTTTCTGATTAACTAAGTTATAATATTCAATCAAGGTAGTATTACCCTGTTGTAAGATAATGAGTTCTTGTTCAATAATATGCGCTGGTCGTTTGTCTGCGAACGCAAAGTCAAGTCGTGATATAATTGCATCAAAATTCAATACGGTCCCGTGATTAGTTAAAATGTCATTAGCATTGTTAATTACTTTGTTCCTCAAAATAGTTAAGCTGCGAAATATTTGCGACTGCCTTTTTTGTAAAGGGATATAGAATTGTGGGCGGCCTCACGCCAACTTACATATGATATTGCGCTTCCAGAAAATTCTGGTAACGTCTTAACTCCGTCTAATGTTACATTGCAAGATATGGTCCCGTCGATTTCCTGTTTTTCATATTCTGTTACTAATGAATTATTTGTTATCACTTCTAGGGCGTTTTGTAAAGATTTAATTTCTGTTTTAAGAGATGCTGTACTAGTTGCTATCAGCCTAGTGACAGTTTCTTCGCTAACAGTAGTCATTTCTTAATTTAATTTTTCAAACCGTTCTAATAATTTGTCCAGTGTTGTTTAATTTTCAATATAAATTATCTTTATAATTTTCGTCATTTATTATTCAATTCAATATAATGAAAAATTCACTTAAATAATACAGCGTCAAGCGGGGACTGGGTGATAGGTTGTACCTGTACTGGGAAAAATAAGAACAAAAATCTACCTCGCTTAGTTAAGTAATAATAGCAATATTTCGCAAAATAGTGAAAATCGATACCCTAGGCCACATTTTTAGGTACAAATTTCCAAATTTTTACCCTAAATAACCTTGCTATTGATTTAAATCACAAATCCAAAAATAAATATTTTAAGTTTCGTAAGAAACATAAAGTTTGACTGAGTCATGGTTCAAAATAATTTTGTTAGCTAAATTTGACACTTCATATTTAAAAAAAATTGTAGTACACTACCCTCGGCAAGTTATTTAAAAACTTGGCCCATTTTATCAAGGTTTCAAAATGGTACAACACTTCCTTCTTATTCATTCGTAAAAAATATTATTGTTTTTTTATTTGAAAAAAAGGAAATAATTTCACTTTATTTACTTTTACGTGAATAATGCCTTGTTGTACTAAAAAATCGGATTTACAGAGGTGTATGTAAGATAAACAGAGGCACTAGAATAAATTACTATTTGCGGTAAATTAGAGTTACAGAGCTTCATAACATACTTAATGTAAGCTACGATCTACGTTCGGTACGCTACGTTCCTCCTTTTACTCGCAACTTCTCGTAATCGTGCGCTTTTGTGTTACCCTGGACCCATGTTCCGCAACTCGGCGATAACTTTTCGAGGCGAGAAACGGCGAAACATGGAACAAAAATGGAACAAAACTCATAGGAATCCTATGGGTTTTGTTCCATTTTTCGCCGTTTATCGCCTCGAAAAGTTATCGCCGAGTAACAGAACATGGGTCCTGGACTCGATTAGTGTTGTGGAAATTGTGTAAGTTATTAAAAAACTTCACTATTTTCACCGACATTATTCTACAAAAATCGACTCTGGGAGCGTTCAGCCTGGTCAGGAGGTAGAAAACTTGTACACGATGCACATGGTACGGGTGGTAGTTGTTTTGTTCTAAAATTCGATGAGCAATGCTTTTCGGTATTCAAGTGAATCTTTCAATCGCACGTAATGAAGAGCTGGGATCACTTCATTTAAAACTACTTCTTCGTTGTGTCCTTGAGGTCTCGCGCCGAACTTACGAGTACTTGGCAATCGACCTTCTTTCCGAGTATGATAGGTGTGTGAAGATAAACATCCGGTGGTCTGGGAATACCGAAAAGCATTGTTCATTGAATTTTAAAGCAAAACAACTACCACCCGTACCATGTGCATCGTATACAAAGTTTGCTACCTCCTGACTAGGCTGAACGCACCCAGAGTGGATTTTTGCAGAATAATGTCGGTGAAAATAGTAAAGTTTTCAGAACCTATTACTAGATAATAACTAACACAATTTCCATAATACTAATCGAGGCCAGGGTAACACAAAAGCTTACGATTACGAGAAGTTGCGAGTAAAGGAAGGAGCGAAGTGTAATGTAATGAAGATCTGTCACTCTAATTTACCGAAAATAGCAATTTATTCTAGTGCCTCTGTTTATCTTACATACAACTCTGTAAATCCGATTTTTAAGTAAAACAAAGCAATAAGGTTCCCCCACACCAACGCGAATTTTCGGTGGCGACGACGAAAACAATAATAACAACGTATTTTTTTCATTGACATCCACGTGTTGTTATTGTTGTTTTCGCCGTGCGTCGCCACCGAAAATTGCCGTTGGTGTGAGGGAACCTTTTCTTCACGTAAGAGTGATTGAAGTGAAATTAGGTCCTTTTTTCAAATAAAAAAACATTAATATTTTGTACGAATGAATAAAAAGCAAGTGTTTGTAACATTTTGAAATCTTGAAAAAATGGGCCAATTTTTTAAATAACTTGCCAAGGGTTATAGTGTAGTACAATTTTTTAAAAATATGAAGTTTCAAAGTTAGCTTACAAAATTATTTTGAACCATGACTCAGTCAAACTTTATTTTTCTTACAGAATTTAAAATATTTATTTTTGGATTTGTGATTACGATCAGGGGCCGAATTACGGCATCAGTGACTGAACGACACGTGAGGGAATTTTCATACGAAATATCGAATATTATCGATATTTTGTAAGAAAATTTCCCTCACGTGTCGTTCAGTCACTGATGCCGTAATTCGGCCCCAGGTTGTTTAAGGTTACGTAAAAAAAATAAACACGTCAAAATTTGGAAATTTGTGACAACAGTACCTAAAAATGTGGCCAGGGTATCGATTTTCACTATTTTTCGAAATATTGCTATTACTACTTAACCAAGCGAGATGGATTTTTTCTTATTTTCCCAGTACAGGTACACCCACCCTTTCACCCAGTCCCCACTTGGCGTTGAGTTTCGGGACACCCTGTATAAGTCTAATCTTTTCCCTCAGGAACTATGTTTAAACTTTGTGACAATACAAATATTTCCCGCTATTTATCACTTTTGTTATTTCAGGTTTAACAAGTCGAGGGTAATTTTTTTGCATTGACAATTGTATCGGTTTTTATTGGGTTACAGAAATGATCTTTACTGGTTGGACAAACATATTTGAACAAGTAATTGTTGACTAGTTCACTTGTTGTTCTGTGTTATAGGCCCCTGTTTGATTCGGAGGATCTTCTGTCAAGAGATGGCTGGCGTCAAGAAGTCAACCCATTGCGTCAAAGTAGACTGTTTACGCGATTACATCTACCACGATGTCCATTCTCGATGAGAGTAAAAACATTTCTTTTTTCAAGAAATCAATAAAAAAAATTAAGTGAAATTGAGTATTTTCTTTTTTTTATTTTGCTGCGGCATATTAACTATACACAATTTCGTTAAATTTTTTCCTAATTTCAAATTGCAGATTAGCAATTTGTGTTGGCTCAGTGCTTCTAATTCCCCTCTTTTGACAATCCTCCGAGAAAATTGTGTTTTTACTTTTTACGGTACAGTTGGTTGGGGCCTTGAGGGACTAAATTCTCCTCTAACACTTCAAGAATCAAGATCCTCAACATCAGGTGATCCATCCACTTCGACTTTTTTCAGGGACTTTGATTTCCGCTGCCGCTTGGAGCTGTTTTTCACTTCTTTATAAAATTTGTCCCTTAGAGTCCTTCGTCTATTCTTTAAATTTTTTGCTGTCAATGAAAGAATCAATTTGTTAGGTATATATGGGAATATATATATGTACCTACATATGTTTATATGATATGATTGAATGAAATTGATGATATTGAATTTTGAAGCATTGAAAGTTAAAGTGAAATCTACTAAGGAATTAATGAAAATGGATGAAAGAATGAAGATGAAAACTGAAAAATTAAAAAAAAACACAAGAGGTTGACTTCCTCCCTAGTATTGACTCGTTTCAAAGAAATCCATTCCTTTTATCCTAGATTGGTTGGAATAAGTGGCTGTATTTCAATCCAGCTTAATTCAAATAAGGTTAATATCCTGAAAAAAATAAGAATACGAATCCGAGACAAAACAAATCATTTTAAAAAATTGTATACATAACTTACCTGGAATATCTAATTCTGATATAAATAAATATTTTTATAGGAGTTGCTTTTTTTCTCGTATAAAAACGTATTTTGTTTTATTAGATCAATTAATGTTTCTTCCATTTTATAAACAAATACAATTTTTTTTTTTTTAAGAATGACGGGTACTGTCAAAATCAATGACAAGAAGTCAATATAAATAATGCCAGATACGAATTATTAACATTTTTTAGTTTGCTGTTGTGGCTGCATTCTGCAATGAAACAATTTAGAAATAGAGACATAGTGCAGCGAAGACAGCATGCAGCCCTTGGAATTTCACAACCCTCAATAAGAAAAGCTGCACATCTGCTTAGGGCATAAGTTTGGCATTGTTCATCAAAAATGTCTCAAAAATCAAAAATTTTTACATATATTTTTGCACTCATATTTAATCGAGTTCAATAAAATCAATTTATCTTAAAACTCTTTCTGATTTTTGTGATTCTGGACTATTGTCTGCAATTTCGGAATTTCGACAAAAGCTTTATCCCTATCAAAGTCAATATCTCTACAGACTTACAGCAAGTTAGTTGTATAAAAAGTTCTTTAAATCGAACAATCGATTTAGTTTTTTCATCTGACGCTGTTAATACAGTAGTGGTGGAATATACTTCAGCCATATCTAACATAGACAAGCACCATCCACCCTTAGATATATTCCTTGACTTGGGCGGTTATTTACTTAACAATATTAATTCTCAAGACTACTCACATACATTTGATTTTCGCAAGACAGATTTTGAGCTGTTTTCTGAAAAACTAACTACATCTGGTATTGTAAATATTCCAGCGTCATGTGACATTGACGATGCAGTTGCTTACTTTTATCTTGTTTTAAATAATTATATTAAAGATACAGTTCCACAAAAAATTTACAAATACTCTAGCTTCTGCCATCCATGGTATACAAAAGAACTTAAAATTCTTCGTAATAAAAGAAACAGGGCTTGGAAGAATTATATAAAAAGTACGTCCTCTGAAAATTGTGAAGTTTATATAACCCTTTTTAATGAGTTTAAAAACCTCTCCAATAGTTTATACAATGACTACTTGTATAATATGGAAAGTTCAATTAAGAGTGATCCTAAAAGTTTTTGGAAATTTGTTAACTTAAAAAAGAAATCTGATGGCATACCCAGTCAATTTTACTTTTAATAATAATATTTTAAAGAGTATTCCAGAAATTTGTGAGGCATTTGCAAACAACTTTCGTCAATCTTTTATTAACTCGCCAGTTATTGTTGACAAGGACTACTTCCATTACTTAGAAGCCTGTCCACAAACCACCATTAACAATATCAATTTTGACATTGATAAAGTTTTTCATTACCTAACCTCACTTCATGATGATTACTCACCAGGACCTGACGGTATCCCTCCAATTATTTTGAAAAAGTGTAAATCAATCTTAGCTTCTCCTCTTCAACATATTTTTGCGCTATCCCTAACATCTGGTAAATTTCCAAGTATATGAAAGTCAGCATTTATTTCCCCTGTTTTCAAAAAAGGAGACAAATCAGATATAACTAACTATATCCGAATTTCTAAACTATCTTGCATTCCTAAGCTTTTTGAACAGGTTGTTGTTGATAGTTTGACATTTAATTGTAAAAATATAATTTGCAATCAGCAACATGGTTTCATGCAAAAGCGATCGACTGTAACCAACTTACTTGTATTTGTGCAGAAGTGCTCAGCTGCATTGGAACGTGGGTATGAGCTCGACTGCATCTATACTGACTACTCTAAGGCTTTTGATCATTTTTCTCATGAAATCATCAAGTTTATATTAAAAGTGTTTGGATTTCCTCCCGGACTCATCACTTGGATTTCGTCTTATCTCCAAAGTAGATCTCACCAGGTGAAATTCAGGGAATCTTTTTCAAATCCTCAGGGTAGTCACTTAGGACCCCTTCTTTTTATATTAGCTATTAATGATGTACCTTTATGTGTACGTTATAGCGAAATACTTAATTTTGCAGATGATATGAAAATTTTTAAAAACATTAAATCTGTAAATGATCGTTTACTTCTTCAAGATGATATTAATAGTTTTGTTTTATGGTGTCCAAAGAATAGTTTAAACCTCAACCCAACCAAATGCCAGGCAATAACTTTTTCAAAAAAACTTGTTCCCAGTTTGTTTAATTATAAAATATCGCAACATATTTTACTTCGTGTCAAAAGTATTAAAGACCTTGGAGTTCTTTTTAATTCTAAACTAGATTTTACAGGGCGCATTAATTTAATCGTCAACAAGGCTTACGCCATGCTAGGCTTTATGAAAAGATGGGCGAAGAATTTCAGGATCCATACGTTACTCTCACCCTTTACAATTGCATAGTTCGTCCTCATTTAGAATATGCATCGCAGATTTGGACACCTCTTTACGAGGTTCATAAGAATAGGATAGAAGCAGTACAGCGTAATTTTATTCGTTTCGCGTTGAAAGGGTTGTAATGGTCTGATCGTTATAAACTTCCTCCGTATGAACATAGGATTAAACTTCTCCAGATTCAAACTTTGTCACAGAGGAGGCTGAATAATGATATTGTATTTATTCACCAGCTATTAACTGGTGTTATTGATGCACCTGAATTATTAAATTGTATAAATTTCAATTATCGTGGAGGAACTCACAACCTTCGCGGTTTTGATCTGATGAATCTACTCCGCCACAGAACTAACTATGGATTGCATGAACCTCTAACTCGTATGTGTAAACTATTAAATTTGAATGATAATCTCTTTGATTTTAATATTAATAAAATTAAACTTAAAACTGTATTGAATACTAGTGTACTACGCTTTTAAATGTTTGTACTTTATTTGTATTTGTTTATTTATTCTTGTTTGTATTCTTTTGTTTTCATATTTTGATTATAATTATTTATTTAGAGTGCGTTGTTTGTAGTTATTTGCTTACTAACTACTAACACTGCACTAAGTGATGAGCCAGTATTCACAAGTTTGTGTTGGCAAATCTTTGGTCGCTAGTTGTAGCTTGCCTTAAGCTCTCTTCTACAAAGATCTGATAGTGTATAAAAAATAAGTACCGAAGCGAGACATTTTGTTTACCACACATAATATTTCAAATTATGTACCTACTTGAAATTTTATTTTGTCTATAGCTTTGGTTAATTGAAGCTATGAAAACAAATTTGCTATTATTCGAAGACTCCGTGATCAAGCAATTCACTTTTTTCAGGCCTGATATTTTGACTTAGTCGTGGTTCATTTCGTACTGATACAATTTAATGTATTTATTTGTTTTATTTTGTTTTATTTTATTTTATTTTATTTTATTTACTTTATTTTATTTTATTTTATTTTTTTTTTATTATTTTATTCAATTTTGTTTCGTTTTGTTTTGTTTTGTTTTGTTTTGTTTTGTTTTGTTTTGTTTTGTTTTGTTTTGTTTTGTTTTGTTTTGTTTTGTTTTGTTTTGTTTTGTTTTGTTTTGTTTTGTTTTGTTTTGTTTTGTTTTGTTTTGTTTTGTTTTGTTTTGTTTTGTTTTGTTTTGTTTTGTTTTGTTTTGTTTTGTTTTGTTTTGTTTTGTTTTGTTTTGTTTTGTTTTGTTTTGTTTTGTTTTGTTTTGTTTTGTTTTGTTTTGTTTTGTTTTGTTTTGTTTTGTTTTGTTTTGTTTTGTTTTGTTTTGTTTTGTTTTGTTTTGTTTTGTTTTGTTTTGTTTTGTTTTGTTTTGTTTTGTTTTGTTTTGTTTTGTTTTGTTTTGTTTTGTTTTGTTTTGTTTTGTTTTGTTTTGTTTTGTTTTGTTTTGTTTTGTTTTGTTTTGTTTTGTTTTGTTTTGTTTTGTTTTGTTTTGTTTTGTTTTGTTTTGTTTTGTTTTGTTTTGTTTTGTTTTGTTTTGTTTTGTTTTGTTTTGTTTTGTTTTGTTTTGTTTTGTTTTGTTTTGTTTTGTTTTGTTTTGTTTTGTTTTGTTTTGTTTTGTTTTGTTTTGTTTTGTTTTGTTTTGTTTTGTTTTGTTTTGTTTTGTTTTGTTTTGTTTTGTTTTGTTTTGTTTTGTTTTGTTTTGTTTTGTTTTGTTTTGTTTTGTTTTGTTTTGTTTTGTTTTGTTTTGTTTTGTTTTGTTTTGTTTTGTTTTGTTTTGTTTTGTTTTGTTTTGTTTTGTTTTGTTTTGTTTTGTTTTGTTTTGTTTTGTTTTGTTTTGTTTTGTTTTGTTTTGTTTTGTTTTGTTTTGTTTTGTTTTGTTTTGTTTTGTTTTGTTTTGTTTTGTTTTGTTTTGTTTTGTTTTGTTTTGTTTTGTTTTGTTTTGTTTTGTTTTGTTTTGTTTTGTTTTGTTTTGTTTTGTTTTGTTTTGTTTTGTTTTGTTTTGTTTTGTTTTGTTTTGTTTTGTTTTGTTTTGTTTTGTTTTGTTTTGTTTTGTTTTGTTTTGTTTTGTTTTGTTTTGTTTTGTTTTGTTTTGTTTTGTTTTGTTTTGTTTTGTTTTGTTTTGTTTTGTTTTGTTTTGTTTTGTTTTGTTTTGTTTTGTTTTGTTTTGTTTTGTTTTGTTTTGTTTTGTTTTGTTTTGTTTTGTTTTGTTTTGTTTTGTTTTGTTTTGTTTTGTTTTGTTTTGTTTTGTTTTGTTTTGTTTTGTTTTGTTTTGTTTTGTTTTGTTTTGTTTTGTTTTGTTTTGTTTTGTTTTGTTTTGTTTTGTTTTGTTTTGTTTTGTTTTGTTTTGTTTTGTTTTATTTTATTTTATTTTATTTTAGTTTATTTTATTTTATTTTTTATTTCTTATTTCTTATTTCTTGGTACCATTTAAAACTTTTCCCTCCTCTTCAGGAAAACCAGCTTTTACAACAAATATTTGCATTGACTTACCATTTTATTAATTTCTTCCACATTTATTCCATAGATAGATTCTAGTTCATCACATTTTTCAAGTTGGTATACATCAAAGCGTAAAGTATTTTCAAACATACATATGTGCACTAAACGCAAGAAGTTTGTTTCGGATCCTTCATAAGTTACATTAAATTTTTCTATCAAGGGCTTTAGAGGTGAAGAAAACTTTCCCTTAATAAGACATATGCTTACTGCAGGAAATGCAAATTTCCAGTGTATATATTCGGTATCGACCGTCATGCTCACAGGGTCAGAGAAAAATCTTTGAAATGTATAGTAACAAAATATACACATTCCAAAAATAGACATCGTCATAGTTGCAGTCCAAAATAATCTGAAAATAATATTGAAAAAGATTATTCCTTTTATATAAGAGTATATACCAACTCTTAAAACCATTCACACTACATATTATATAATATAGATACATAATAAAAAAAAACTAGCTAAAAGAACCATCTGTATTTTGGTCTCTATATTAGGACCGGAATTTGCACAATCCTTAAGTTAGAACTCGACACTTAAGTTTAATCAAGCGAATACAACGAAATCATATGATGTGTTGTCCTATTTGCGAAATGTTACTTGTCATCTAATTTCGTCTACGTTTAATTTCGTAAATGACGAGAGCTATCAAGCTATCAAGCTATACGTTTAATTTCGTAAATGACGGAGAGCTATCAAGCTAGGGTGTCCATAATATTAATAAAAAAAAAGGAGAACATTTACAATTTTCAAACACCCCCCCCCCCCCGTCTAAAAAACCTCAACCAAAAATTAAAAAAATAACTTAAATAACAATTCGTTTATAGAATAATTTATTAATTTATTAAAACAGTTAACAGTTAGTTTTAGATATAGAAGACGATAGAGGTTTACTTAGACAGTTTCGAAAACAAGAAGTAAATAATTCAAAACTAATAGCATATCATTTATCTTCTTCATCTGAAGTTTCACATTTTCGAAAACTTCTTATTTGTGGTAGGTATTTATTTCCATTTAAAAATTTATTGTACAAATGTTGACAGTTTAAATACTTCAAATTGTAATCCACTATTAAAATTGACTTAACAGTTCCAACAATTACGCAATCGAAAAAGAGAACATGTTCTCTATAAAAGAGATGTTCTGGAAACCCTATATCAAGCGCACCTAAGATCAACGCCGCAACAACATAAGGGCTAGGGGGGCTTAGCCCCCCTTAAAAAATATAATTTCCCTCGACTTGTGGAACAAGTAAATCTTACGTGTTTATTCGTATAGTAACCGAAGTTGAATTTTGGTAAAGACTATGCGCATGTACAAATTGTTGTTTAATAATTTCTTTAAATATTGGGAGGAATAGAAAAATCAAAATGAAAATTAACGCCAATTTTGTATATACGTAGGTATATTCGTAAATACTCGATTCTCATTTTTCTTCACAATTTGGAATACAAAATTAAAAAGCTTTACAAATTAGTTAGATTTACTTATGAATATAATTTCTGCAGTGCTATATTATCTTCAGAACACATTTCATACAAACAATTTGGAGCGAAAACTATGACAAAAATTAAGGGATGTATGAGGCGTTTTTTGTGTAGTACTATAAGCTTAGGTTTAAAAACGATTCCAAAAATGTAATCAAACTCAATTTCTTGACGTTATAATAGTTTTAATTTTAATCTTAATTTGATGTAGCGTTGAAATGTTCTCGAAAAAAAATATGACCTTACTTTTATAACAAGGTTAGACATTTTCTTACAGTATTATTAACATTCTTTAATAATTTATATTATATTATTTGTTATTATTTTGGAAAAATGTTTGTACTCTATAAAAAAGAACACCAAAAAGGTTCGAAGATAAAATGTCGTCAGCTGCTTTGACCAAGTTGCAAAAAAAAAACTTTGCGTAAGTTACCTACTTATTACTCTTTGGACAATAAATTATTTCAAAACAAGAATAATAAACAATTTTAATTCAACTTTTAATGAAAATTTAAAAAAAATGTTCAAAATAAGCTTCTCTTTGAACTCAATTATCTCCGTTCGAAAAATTTAAAACTTTAAAAATGCATCTTCATCAAATTCTTATGCAAAAGCATCCGATATAAAACTAAAAAAAATTAAAAGAAAAAGTTCGCAACTTGAAAAATATTCTGGAAACGAAATATGTAGCAACAAATTTGAACACATTCTTATTTGGACTATTCCAATTTAACCCAACAAAATTTTGGAGTAAAAGGTTGGCTCAAAAGCAACATTTATTTTTTTCTAATTTACAAACTAGTTTCGATTTTTATTTTGTATTTTAAAGTTGGAATTTAGTTGTATCAAACAAATTTTGCATCCAAAATAAAATTGTGATTAAACATTTTGTATAATCTTCTTGAGGCTGCATGGTTGCATTCGAGTGTAAGCCTTTGCGTATTATATATGGACTGCTAGTTACTTGTCACTTCCATACATTTCTTGCGCAGAAAAATGTTCCAATAAATCTCAGAGCTTTTGGGACTGAGCGGCCACATTCGTTACTAAATAGACGCCGAACACTAAAAAAAATTTTTTAATTCAAATATTTAAGAAGAACCGACAGTAGATGGCATTTGAAAAGTTCGTTTTTTATTTAAATTGAATAAAAGACATTTTTGTTTTAATTTTTTTCGGTTTATTGGCCAACGAATTGAACAATTTTTGTAAATTTTGATCGAACTTACTTTTTCTGATCTTTCCCATTGGTTTTTTTTGGCAATATATTGCATTATTACCTTACAATATACAGGGTGTCCCGAAATCGCCGCCTCAGAAGAAAACCATGATTTCCTGAGGTCATTTCAAGTCGAAAAACTTAAGAGGTAATTCTCTCGTTTTCGCTTCGTTTTCGACTTATAACGGTTTTTATGATTTTTATTCTTTTTTCTTTTGACTGGCTCTAACTTTGCCAAACTTAACCGATTTTTAAATTTTTTTTTTATTTAAACAAGAACAGTTAGAAATTTTTATCTAACATACAAATTTTTTCTGTGTGGATTACGGTTTTCCCGAAAATTATTTTCAAGCACATTTTTTGAGCATTTTTAGGTTGTTTTTTTGACTTCGATATGATTTTTTTCACAAAAAAACGTTATTAAGTATAAGTATAAGTGTTCTTAAAAACACTTAACATTTTTGTGCCTCAAAATACATTTAAAATTATTTAAAAAAATAAAAAGAAAACGAATTAAAACCATTAAAAACTACGCTGAGCGTTTAGTGTTGAATGTTAAAAAGATTAAAGTAAGAATAAGACCGTTAGAAGTTTTTTATTAGTTTTCATTCAAATATTAATTTTTTCTTGATTTTCCTTTATTTTTTGTTTTTTATTTTTTTAATAATTTTATATCTATTTTCAGGTAAAAATGTTAAGTATTTTTAAAAACACAATTTGTTGGACTTTCATAATAATAAAAAAAATTATACTTAATAACGTGTTTTTGTGAAAAAAATCATATCGAAGTCAAAAAAAAAACCTACAAATGTTCAAAAAATGTGCTTGAAAATAATTTGAGGGAAAACCGTAATCCACACAGAAAAAATTTGTATGATAGATAAAAAATTCTAACTGTTCTTGTTTATATAAAAAAAAAATTTTAAAATCGGTAGAAGTTTGGCAAAGTTAGAACCAGTCAAAGGAAAAAAGAATATAAATCATAAAAACCGTTATAAGTCGAAAACGAAGCGAAAACGAGAAAATTACCTCTTAAGTTTTTCGACTTGAAATGACCTCAAGAACTCATGGTTTTCTTCTGAGGCGGTGATTTCGGGACACCCTGTATATCAATAGAGTATCTTTGGCTGCTCGTAATGGTGATTTTCATGGGATGACCACCAAGACCCAAGAGCGCTGCTGTAAACTGGAACACGAGTGAAGTTGTTTACTAGCAGTCCATATATATTACGTCAATGAGTGTAGGTATCTGTGTTCATTCTGTTCAGGTTATCTGTATAGGTACTAGCGAATGGCAAATTTTTTAGAATTAGACGTTAAACAAAACAGAGTAGCTACGGCACTGCCTAAGATGAGTGTATTCCTAGTTTACTTAAAGTCAGTTTCACTGCACTCGGGAGCACAATATACATTTATTTTACACATGTAAATCCATCATAAGATGCTCAAAGGGGCAAAAAAAACATAAATTGATGGAATCAATAATTTTAAACATCTGTTTTGGTAAAATTATTTACTTGCCTTCCCATACAATTATATTGATTCCAAAATTTAAAAATTGCTTTAATTAGTTTCATAGTAAAATAAAATTATGAACTATTTTCCCCGGCAGCGCCGATTATACTACCAAGAAGTTAAAAGTAAAAAATTGAATTGATAGCTTCCATTCAAATTTTACCTAATTTTTTGTAACTTGTTTTGTTGCATGTTAACATTTGTATGCTTTCATAACAAACAACGTTTGGCCTTTAAACTATTTATGTCATATTTTCAGTCTCCTACTCAATAGTTGTAGGTGGATATAAAGAATCAACTCGTTGTCAAGGTTAAAGTTAATTGCCATTATTTCGTTTATTTATTTTAACATTAGAAACAATGTTTAAACTGTTACTAGGTATGTAACAGTATGAGGTGTGTGAGGGTAGACAAAACCCCACAATTAATTCCCGTATTCTCATATAATGTATGTTTGTTATTTTTGTGCTCTAATCATGTCGCGTGTGTATGCTTCCCTGAATAATATGTTGAGTCAGTAATGGCCAATTGTACAATAGTGGTTCAGCATCGGTTCAACTCACCGATTTCGACGGATTAACTAACGTTCAACGCTGGTTCAAGTATGTAATTGGTTATTATCACACACTTTAACAGTAAACCACTGTTGAAACTCAATTAATCCGCCGAAATCGGTGGATACAAATTGCTGAACCACGGTTTAAATATTTGTACAACTGGCCCTAAAACAGTCAACCAAGCCAATACGAAAATAATAATTTGAGAGACCAAAAGAATTAAGAAGTGTCGATGCAAACTGCCGACAAGTAAAACAAAAAGTTTACCTAATCTATAAAGTAGCTAATAGTTTTTGAAAAAGATAATTTTCAAACATATTTTTTCAAAATGTTACTTTCTTCTGTTTTTGTTTTTGATATTCAATTTCATTTTATTGATTTTTTAATCGAAAATGGTGCAAAGTGAACCACTGATTGAGGCTCCAGATTTCAAATGTTTCATTCAATGTCGATTTTTCAAATACGGATGTTCGATTATTGAAATTATAAGCTGAATAACATGTTTTATTTGGCTTTAAGGGCCAGTTTGTTCACAGTGGGTTAAATTTGCAATTTGGTTATCATAGATTCTTCTTTATCCATTATTAAGGATCCGTGATAATCAAAGTGTGTTTGTTCACTTTTTTCAGCTTAAAGGTTCCCCCAAACCAACGCGAATTTTCGGTGGCGAAGACGAAAACAACAATAACAACACGTGGTTGTCAATGAAAACAACATGTTGTTATTATTGTTTCCGCTGTCGCCACCGAAAATTCGGGTTGGTTTGGGGGAACCTTGAAGGTAGAACTATAATAGTCGGATGCCGACGTAAGTGGTCGTACGAAACGAAACAAATACAAAGTAGAGTTGCGCAAAACAGTTCCAAGAGCGGAACGGACATGGAACGATTCTTTTCCTCATCGGAACTAGTTCCTAGAACCATGTCCGCGGAACTATTAAGATTTTAGCAATTTACTTGTTAATGCTTGTTGGTATACTTCCATAAAAATACCTACATAGTTCTTTTCATTCGTAGTTCGATTCTAATTAGAATGGACTAAAGAATATCTTTATTATTCAATTGTTTGTTGTTTTGACGTAGGGAATTCAATAAAAAAATGTTCAGTTTGAAATGAATTATTTAAATATTCTTTAGCTTATTCTTCTCAAAGAAGAATTTAAAATTGAGGGTACAATACTTACGGACATGACTTTTCATCTCTTTTAATATAGATGAATTATCATGTTTGAAACTACATGATATTGTATATGACGTGTATAATATGGGAAGACATCGTTTCAGATCCGGTAGAAAAAAAAACAAAAGAACTTTAAATAAATTTTTTCCAATTTAAACATTTTAATGTGTATAAAAAAAAGTAAGTTAGGAAAATAACAAAAAAAGTACAAACTTCAAAGCTTAGAAAACATTGAGCCTTTAATTAAAATAACTACTCAGTCAACGTATGATTGATATTGATTAAAAAGTTTACATTTTTAAAACGATTTTTTTCAATTTTGAGCATAAAACAATTTGATAGGGATAGGGTTATAGTTATCATTGAAACTCGTTATTGAAAATTTTAACTTACGGTTTTAAGACGCTTAAAAAGCAAAATTAGTCATTATGACACAATAATTAAGCTTATTAGGTATTATTTGAATAATTATTTTAGTTAGAAACAATTTCTGTTTAGCCAAGCCGTTAATTTAATTTAAAATAATTTAATTTAAGCCATAAGTTTTATTTTGGCATCAAAGTTATGAATGAATCCGCTATTTTAAACGCCTCAAATTCAGATATTTAAATTTTCATTAGTGATTTAGTTTCTAGAAAAGCTACAATGGCAAGAAGCTCATAGGAAAGTTCTTCAAAATTTCAATATAATCCATTCGTAGATCTTTATGACCTCTGCAAATTGTTGTATGCCCGTAACAAACCAAATACCTACAATAATCCTTTCGTTTAGGCTCTAGCACATACCAACACACTTAAAATGTGACTCAAAACAAATTATTTTGGCTTCTACATTGTAGGTGAATTTAAAATAACATTTAACATTTCTTTACGTAAATCAAATATCTAATTGCCTTTGCAATACTGTAACTAAATACAAATCAAACTTCATCTAAACTAAATACAAGAAATAAATTAAAATTACCAATATTCCAATGCAAATATTTTAATATTTTTACTTTTCAAAACAAAACAAAACAAAACAAAACAGAACAAGATTAAACAGCAAACAAATAATTCAACTTCAAAATACAACAGACAATACAGAAGAAAAAGAAAGAACTATGTCAATTGAATTGAGAATGGATTGGATGGATATGGAACTAAAAATGAGTATGGAACTAACTAAAGGGAAAGGAACTAAAACCTCGAGATCGCATCGGACCGATTTAAATTCAGCCGAACATGAAGGAACTACAACAAATGCACTATACTCCACTCCATACCTATAAGAGTGGAACTACGAAGAAATGTTATATGCAATGTGCTTGACGAAGATATGGAACTAAAGGAGGAACTATTTGCATGATGAGAGGTCGGACCGATTAACGTATATCTCGTTCCTTTCCTGTATGTATCTGCTATACTCTATGCTGTCTTTGCAATCGGTGCGTAATGCGTGTAGGTAGAGGGCAGTCAACAAGACAATACAAACAAACAATATATGCCTTTACCTACCCTGTGTAGAGTGTAGTTGTGGTTTGTGTATTTTTGTGTGATACTCAACTCGTTCTCATTCTTGTGTGGTTGGCTTTGGCTGGGCATTTCGCAAGATATGCATGTGTGTATTTCGTCTTGTTTTGTGTCTACGTGGTCGGAACTATAGACATGTTTAAATTCAGTTTTAGGAACGAGTGGAAATGTATCCGAGGAAAGACATAGTTCCTGGAACTATTTAGGTCCGGAACTACACAACTCTAATACAAAGAAATCATATGAAGTGCCCCTAATTGAGGTTTGCTTCGTTTCGACCAATTTTCGTTAACTTTTTTTTTCGGAATTGACCGACCGCTCCATGCGTAAGTGAACTGAGAGAATTTTCTTCCGACATCTTCCGACTACTATAGTTCTACCTTAATTAACAAATTATAGCTTTTCCACAATTCGTTCCACCTTTGTATATAAAAACTATAGTACTATCATGGTGAGGTGCGACAGTAGCGACACCTATATTGTCCACGCAACGGTTTCTCATCAAGAGTTTGGTGACTTGCAGCTTTGCATTTGCAGATATTCGTAAAATGAGGAACGTAATAGGAGAAGAATGTGAACGCTGTATATTAAACAATATGATTTAGTTTAGTGGGCTCAGTGGCGTAGCGTGGCAGGGACAAGGAGTGCACAGACCCCGGGTGGCAATTTTTCCAAATATGGGGGCGGAAAATTTTAAACATGTATATCCGTGAGTTAATTTTCTAGAGGCGGCAATTTTTCAAAATACTTATCAAAACAGGCGTTAGTGTAAAAGATTTTTGTATGCTGTTTTTATATTTTTTTGTCATTTGGATCCATTTTAGGGGCGGAAAATTTCCAAAGTTTCGGGAGAGAGATTTCTAGGGGGCAGCAATTTTTAAAAACATGTATTTGTCAAAACAGGCGTTAGTGTTAAAAGATTTCGGTATGTTCTGTTTATTTATTTTATTTTCATTTGGATCCATTTTTCTTCAAAATGAATACATTTTCTCAGTCCAAAGAAATTATTTAAAAGTTTTCGAGCGGTGACACAGTCAATAATTGCAATTCTTCTTCAATTTTAAGAAGGGAAATAAATCTACTCCGTCACTTTTGAGGTAATTATTTTGTCAAAATTTCCTTAATCAAACCAAAATATAAAAGTAAATGCCCTGGGGCCTTATTCCGAAAAACAATCGAACGATATCGTTTTGGCAATAGCTGTCCCTATCTTCCCTTTTGATATGATAGAGATGGGTATTGCCAAAAAAAACTCAAAAAAAAATCTACCAAAAATTGTTCTGAAAAATGTTAAAAGAGGTGATACAGTTTTTCTCAGTAATATCTGAATCTTTAAAACAAATTAAAATTAGCTAGCTGTGGTAAATTATCACCTTTTATTAAACACTAAAAAACAAGCGAACCGTTTTTGATAAAACTAGTGTTGAATACTTCAATTCTACTTCCAATAAAAAAAATGTTAACAAGGTAAATTGTTTCACTTAAGTTTTTTTAAACAACAAAAAAAAATAGAGGCTTCAAAAAAAAGTTGGGCGGCAAAAACCCACGCTACGCCGCCGCTGAGTAGGCTCTCGGTCAAATGAAAGATGTTAGTTATTAAGCGACGTTTCGACCATGATTATGCTCATCATCAGGCCTTTATTAGAAAAAATAAATAAATTACAAACATACACAAGTAATTACCAAATCACAAATACATAATATATCTACCTACATTTTTTAATGCATGAAAAAGTGAGCGATTCACTTATAATGCCTAAACATCGATATAACTATACCTATATTTACATTTAACGTTCATTTTTTCACCATGACAGAATGAAAAAAAATGTAAACACACCAAAATTGTGTGAGGGAGCGATTCACTTATAATATGGTTAAATATCGATATACCTATTAGGCTTGTGCGCTTTATGGCCAAACCACAACCACGCTTCGGGCACTCGGGCTTTTGGCAGGCTTTTCACCGACTTTACGATATTTTACGATATCATGTGTCATAAAGCGCGACCTTAGGAATTTGCAAAACGTAATGTAGCTTGAAAACTCGGGCGTTGAGATATGAGAGAATAAAAGTTCTGTTTTCTTAAAATAACACTACGCAAATTCTTCGCAGATAATAGGGAACCAAAAATGTGCCTGTTTTTATGGTTTCAATTAGGTTCTAACAACAATTGAAATAAATTGCTTTTCCAAAGAAAGTATTTACTAATGTCGATGTTTTCTTTTTGATTTCAATGAAATATGAAACAACCGTCTTACCACATTGACACAATGCTAGTTTACAAAAACACAAAAAATTCAAGCATATTGAACTTTGACAAGTAATTCGAAGAATGACTTTATATTTGCAATCGGGATGTGAAAAATATTTATTTATTATTTCTATTATTATTATTACTAGTTTTATTTTATTTTCCCAGATCAAATCCAGTGCCTATACAATTTGTAACTCTTGCATCGATTAAATTGGTCAAGAAACGTTGAAAAATGGAACAAAACTCATACGAGATGTTTCAATTTTCACTTTCTCTCTATTCAACAAATGTTAATTTTAATCTTACATCCTTTTTTTGCAGTACTCGCATGAAGATGAATGTAAATTCACCATTATATGGTTTTCACAAAATCTCGGATTTCTGCAACAAGATCATGAAATCCGTTCACACAACACATAAACTATATTTTGTTTGACATTTTGAACAAATTTCATTATTAAAGAAAACTATCGAAAAATTTATGTATTGTAGTTAAGTAAAAGTCCCAGAACAATTACCTACACACATTTAATTTTTTTTTCTTTGTTTTCTTATTGAAAAATTCACAAAACGGAATAAAATGCCTCTGCCTGTGAACAATTCACTCAAAACTGTAATACAAAGAGATAAAACAACGATCCCAGTGACAACGTTGTTATATACCTCTCTCTTTTTTCCATTTGTTTGTTTTATTTGTATCTACTCGTATCTGTTTCTTTACACTACTGTCGCCATTTTGCAAATTAAAACAGTCATCTTCTACCACTGATCTCTATAATATACTGGCTAGTGTATTCCCTATATGTATAACAGTTTTTTTTGACTCCATTTGAAGATGACAATCAGTGTACTTTGACAGGGGTGCGTGTTTGGTAAATTGAGTTTTTTTCTGAATTTGTAAAAAAATGCACAGCAAATTGCTTTAAAAACTAAAATTGCCAAACAGGGCTCTCTTTTGACATTTCGCCAGTCACAAAAAAAAATTAAGTTTATTGTCGATTTTGTTTCGCGCCATAAATTAAATATGAATAACAGGGAAAGGTGCTATCCAAAACAATTAAAAAGATATCAACCATCGATGTATGGCTTACCGTTGGTCAGATACACTCCAAAATGTTTCTGAACTTTCTTCATGATGGCAAAAATTAAGAAAATTGAAAAAGGTTTTGGAGTGTATCTGGCTAACGGAAAATCGTACAGAGATGAATGACACCTTTTTGGAATCACCATTGAATGTTGTTATAAGTAGCATTAAAATATTTTGCTCAAAAGTTGTTATGAGACAGGTTCCAATATGCGAGTCCCAAAAGTAAAATTTTTTTAATAGTGATTCTTTTTTAACAAATTTTGATACTCGTTTCTAAAGCATCAATTGCTGTTTTGAAAAAGGTATCAACCATCGCTGTACGACTTACCGTTTAAAGTAGCATCCAAATCTTTTACGAGAAAAAGCACTCTTCAAATACGCATACAGGTTCCAGTATGCGAGTCCCTAAAGTAAATTTTTTTAATGGTGATTCTTGTTTAACAAATTTTGATACTCGTTTCTAAAGCATCAATTGCTGTTTTCAAAAAGGTATCAACAATCGCTGTACGACTTACCGTTGGTCAGATTCAGATACACTCCAAACCGTTTTTGATTTTTCTTCATGATGGGAAAAATCAAGAATATTGATAAAGGTTTTCGAGTGTATGTGGCCAATGGTAAATGGTACAGAGATGAATGATAGCTTTTTGGAATCAGCACTTAATGCTGTTAAAATAAGCATTAAAATATTTTACTCAACAGTTTTAATGAGAAAAAGCACTCTTAAAATACGCATACAAGTTCCAATATACGAGTCCCAAAAGTAAATTTTTTTTAATGGTGATTCTTTTTTAACAAATTTTGATACTCGTTTTGAAAGCATCAATTGCTGATTCCAAAAAGGTATCAACCATCGCTGTACAACTTACCGTTGGTCAGATACACCCCAAACCGTTTTTGATTTTTCTTCATGATGGGAAAAATCAAGTATATTGAAAAACGGTTTGGAGTGTATCTGACCAACGGTAAGTCGTACAGCGATCGTTGATACCTTTTTGAAATCAGCAATTGATCCTTTCAAAACGAGTATCAAAATTTGTTAAAAAAGAATCACCATTAAAAAAAATTTACTTTTGGGACTCGTATATTGGAACTTGTATGCGTATTTTAAGAGTGCTTTTTCTCATTAAAACTGTTGAGTAAAATATTTTAATGCTTATTTTAACAGCATTAAGTGCTGATTCCAAAAAGCTATCATTCATCTCTGTACCATTTTTCAAGAAAATCACCATTAAAAAAAATTAAATTAAAAAAAAACTTAAATAACAAGCGCTTTTTCAAAAATATAAAAAAAATTGTTTAATTTATTTCCTTTAAAGTTTTAACATAGTAAAAACTTAAGGTAAGCCAAAATTAGTAGTATTCAGTGCACCTATTATGTTAATACCAACAGCACTTCCACATAATTATTGTATTATCGAAATACAATTCTATTGGGCATACAAGACTGCTGCTACGCACGGATGATAACCTTCATCTATCTTACTGATGGTGTTTCAGAATCACCCACTATCCCTGGAACACAAATAAAAATTGACTTCGAGCATTTTCAGCAACAGAGCATAGGACATCCAAAGTCGACACATTAGCTGCATTTGTTGAGATCCTAAATATAGAAAGTGTATTATAGGCATTACAAAAACAAAGATTTCATATAAGTTGCTCTTAAATGATTTAAACTTAAAAAAGGTGTCTTTTTGTAATCGTTTTTAAAAAGGAGATTAATTAAATTTTTCAGAAGTTAGTTTTATATGGACATTTTTTAAAATCTTTATTCGATTTGAAAATGGTTTTCAGAATCACTTAGGGGACTTAAAACGAAACTTAGAACCATTCCAACCATCCTTATAAACCTAATAGTTTTGAAACGACAGCTTGGTATATCTCCCAATTTAAAGAAATTTCTTAAAGGTAGTAGAAATTTCCTGAAATTGATAGATATACTACGATGTCATTTCCAAACTACTTGCTTTAAAAGGATGGTTGAAATGGTTCTAAGTTTAATTTGAAGTCCCTAAAGTGTTTTTGAAAACCATTTTCAAATCGAACAAAGATTCAAAAAAATTTCCATATAAAAGTAATTTCCGTCACTTTTCAGTTTTTAAGCAAATGCCGAAAATTACTTTTATATGGAAAATTTTTTGGAATATTTGTTCGATTTGAAAATGGTTTTCATAATCACTTAGAGAACTTCATATGAAACTTAGAACCATTTCAACCATCCTTATAAAGTTAGTAGTTTTGAAACGACAACGTGGTATATGTAACAATTTCAAGAAATTTCTTAAAAGTAATATAAATTTCTTGAAATTTGTAGATATACAACGATGTCATTTCCAAACTACTTGCTTCATTTCAATTATTGGAACGGTTTTGAGTTTGAATTGAAGTTCTCTTAGTGTTTCTGAAAACCATTTTTAAATCGATTAAATATTTCAAAAAATTTCTATATAAAAGTAATTTCGACTTTTGCTTTAAAACTGAAAAATGCCGAAAATTGCTTTTATATAGAAATTTTTTGGAATATTTGTTCGATTTGAAAATGGTTTTCATAATCACTTAGAGAACTTCAAATGAAACTTAGAACCATTTCAACCATCCTTATAAAGTTAATAGTTTTGAAACGACAACGTGGTATATGTAACAATTTCAAGAAATTTCTTAAAAGTAATATAAATTTCTTGAAATTTGTAGATATACAACGATGACATTTCCAAACTACTTGCTTCATTTGAATTATTGGAACGGTTTTGAGTTTGAATTGAAGTTCTTTTAGTGTTTCTGAAAACCATTTTCAAATCGACCAAATATTTCAAAAAATTTCTATATAAAAGTAATTTCGACATTTGCTTTAAAACTGAAAAATGCCGAAAATTACTTTTATATAGAAATTTTTTGGAATATTTGTTGGATTTGTAAATGGTTTTCATAATCACTTAGAGCACTTAAATAAAACTTATAACCATTTCAACCATCCTTATAAAGTTAGTGGTTTTGAAACGACAATTTCAAGAAATTTCTGTTACTTTTAAGAAATTTCTTGAAATTGAAATTCCAACCACACGTCCATTCAATTCTTTAATTACATCTTGGAAGTGTCCCACACTGTCAAAATGCACAAACCCATACACTAGTAAACAAATACACAAAGTCACACTCCACGACCGTACCATATTTCTCAAATCGTTATCGCACCTCTGGTGCTCGGGTCTTGTTCATCACATTGCCAACAAAGACATTGGTTGCCGGCGTATTGGGGGAACGACGGGACTTTGCCGCTTCCACTTTGATCGGATTGTTGTGTAAGATGTAATTGTTAAGATTCTTATTGCGTCGCGACCCTGTTGCTCCGATTCCATTCGACGACGGTACCGTATTTCTCGAACAGCGTACGCAGCTCGCCAGCTTGAGTATTCTCGTCGAAATTCCCCATGTACAACTTGAATGTGCCAACTCCTGGCATTTTTGTCGTCCGAATCACTCAATCGTGTGGCTGGTTGGATTAATTTTTATCAAAATTCCTTGAAGCCTAGGTGAGGTTAATGAATTCACGCGGGGACGTAGCGCGTCTGCCGCATCCTAGGGAGCTAGTAAGGAAGGAGATAAGAGCCCGTACGAGTAAACTTAACGCACATAAACACAGGGCGGTAGCCGATACGACGAGGACAGAGCAACGTGTTCCGGTAGCACTAGCTCTTGAAATCGAATATCTAGTTTCTTAAATTGATTTGTTTTTCCGTTTGTTACGTATACAATTAACTTTAACCAAAAAAAAATTATGTATTTTATGATTATTTAGAAAATTTTCGCGGATATGCTGATAAGTTAACACAAATCGCAATACACAAATAAATTTTGAGGTTAATGGGTTAAATTTGTCATTTATGTTTTGTTATACTGTTATAATTTAGAACAGTTAAAAAAGTAAATGTACCTTGCCACTGTTATAAAATTCTTCAAAAGGAGTCAAGTTTTTTGTATGGATACACTATCCAGTATATTATAGAGATCAGTGTCTTCTACCTGTAAAAGTCGGATCATGTGTTGTTTTTCCTAACACACAAAATCAGACAAGTGAGAAGTCGGCATTACAGGTACAAAAACCAGAGAAAATTCACTCTCCGGAACCAGACAAAAATTACCTAAATCAAACAAGTCCAACCAAACAAGGGTACTTCCAAAACAGCTGTTGAGCAGCAAAACATTTTTTTTTTTTTTAGAGTGAAATATATGAAACACAAACAGATTTCACTTTAAATATGATTTATTTGTTATGTTTTTATTCTATCCAATTAATTAAACTTTATCTACATGGATGTGTGTATCTTTTAGAATAATAAAATCATTCAAATTTATTTCCAAGGATCCATAATATTCAATTGAATCTGGATCTTGAACCACAATTTAATAAACCACACGTACATAGGAATAATTTCATTTTTAATACAGCAATTGTTGCATTTAACACTTATTTTAGTCACTCACACACAAATATTCCAATGGTTTTACTGAAATAACATATTTTTGTATTTTTATTTTAATAAAAACTTTCACATCCGAAAGAAATGGAATAGCAAATAAAAAAAATTGATTGTTGTTTGTTGAGCTGCCAAAGTGCGACCAGAATAGAAAATAGATCTATTCGGGCGTTGCGCTCCGGCTTACAATATTAACGATCTAAAGCGAACGCGAAGCGAGTTATGTTAAAATCCAAAGCACCTTCTTTAATTGAGATCGTCGATCTCAACCCAAATAAATATGAATGTGCGGTCACTGAGATGAATGTAAACAATTTTTAAGTATCATCATCTTAAACCATAAAAATATAAACACACATCTCCGTCGGCGACGCTAACAATAACAGTCGTAAATAAAAAGAATAATTAATGACAGAGTCTGCTAAGTAAGCATACAAATTAAAAACCAAAGAATGTCACGAATAAGATCTTAAGATTCAGTTTATAAAAACGACTCGAATGAGAATGTTGACTCTCTGAATAAAACTTACTTTTTATTTTTTAAAATTTAAAGAGTTTTGTTTTTTTCTTAACTGGCGCAGTCGGTAGGATAGGATTTGTAAAATATTAAATGTAAATTAATAAAAGAATCCTATCTAGTGGTCGAACCGCATATGTGAAATAATTGTGAAATCGGGAAATTCAAAAAGAATTATTTAAATAAAATTCTAATATTTCAAAAATCCATAGAGGAACCGAGAACAATTACTGAATAACAGTGCGGAAGTGTTAATCGAAAATTAACAAAATCAAAAATAGAGTAAAAAGGGATAAAATAATACAATAAAAACCTGTAACAGGTTATTATTAATAAAAAAAAAACGAACACAAGTATACAAAAATTGTGAACGTAAAACTACGAATAAATAAATATTATCGCAAAGTAGTTCAATGAACACTAGCATACAAAAAAAATAATAATAAAATAAATATAAAAGAGTAATAAGGACATTAAAAAAAAAAAAAAAAAAAAAAGAAAAAAAAAAACATCATGAACGCGCAACAACAAATTGCACAACAAGCAGCTCAACAAGCAGCCCAACAAGCAGCACAAGCAGCACAGCAAGCAGCACAGCGAGCAGCACAACAACCGGTGGATCAACATGGTAATCTAAGTTTAAATTTAAATCCTTTAAAATATCTTGAAAAGATACAATGTTTTGACGGTCGCAAAGAAGATCTTCCTATCTTCCTTGCAAATGTTGATGATATTATACCCACACTCAATCAATATAATCAACAAGCACAAACAATGTGCATGAATATTGTCAAAAGCAAGCTTACTGGCAGAGCCAGACAAGCTATTGAAATTCATAATCACTTAACTAGGTGGTTAGATATTAAAGCTATGTTGGTTCTAAACTTCTCTGGTTTCAAATCTTCAAACCAACTTTATGAAGATTTACGAAATGCACAATATCGAGGTGACGTTTATAATTTCTATAATTATATACAGAAAACTCTGAGTTTATTGAATCAAAAATGCTTACAAGAAGGTAACAAACAAGACTTACATAGGAATATTGACATTGCTCTAAAAATTTTCAAAGAAAAACTCCCACAACATATGAGAACGGTCTTATATGCATTAAAACCACCAACAATAGAATTGTGTCTACATGAACTAACGTCAGCAGGTTTTTTAAATGAAGAAAAAGCACATACCAGACAAAATGACATAAGCAAACAAAATTACCAGAATAAAAATTCAAATTTACAGAATTCTCATCAGAATAAAAATAACCGACATAACAATCAATTTCAAACCCAACGCAATCCATTTAGACAAAACGCACAAGAACAGAACAATCAATGGCAAACTAAGCCGTACGTGCCAAACAGACAGTACAATAACAATTATAATCCAAATTATAGACCTAGAGTCGACATTAATGACTCTGCCCAAGTTCGTGCAAATAACCAACAAATTTTGGGAAATCGCAATCCCAACGCAAATTTCAGATTCGGTTTCAATCCATCGTATCAATATAGAAATAATCCTCGTCCAATGGATGTCAATAATACTGACCCCGTTGATGAAATCAATCCTAATCCCCTTGAAATCGAAGAATCTAGTGTAAATTTTATTTACCCCGGGAAGTTGAGACACTTCCCATAATAATAGTTAAAATTGATAACCAATTTCTAAGATTATTGGTAGACACGGGAGCTTCTATATCCCTCCTAAATAAAAATAAGTTACCCTATTACAAAAGAATAAAATTACCTAGTTCATTATCTATAAACACCATAGATACTAGAACATATATAAGTGAAGAAATAATAACTCCATTACCTGTGGAATTCAATGAATATGGATCCACAATGTGTTGGAAATTATTAGATTTTAAAAATAATAAATTCGATGGTATTTTAGGTACTAATGTACTCAAACCAATTGAAGCCATCATAGATCTGAAACAGGGTTATGTTGAAATAAATAGTAATAAAATCCCCTTTGAAAATTATAGTGAGGAAAAACAATGCCCCTACGAATATAAAGAAATAACTCACTTGAGCGTAAATCATTTGAGTATAAAACAATTAATTTCAGGTGACTTAAATCTTGAAGAACAACGAGAACTTCAAGAATTCCTTCATAAAAATAGTGATCTTTTTTATAGAGAAGGAGACAATCTAAGTTCTACGACTCAAACTATGCATAAAATAAGAACGACTGATGATGCACCAGTCTATACAAAAATTTATAGATACCCCAAAGTGCATGAAGACGAAATAAATAGGCAAATTTCCCAAATGCTTGAAGATGGGATCATAAGAAAAAGTATTTCACCTTATGCATCACCGATCTGGGTAGTACCTAAAAAGGAAGACAATTCCGGAAAGAAAAAATGGCGAATCGTTGTTGATTACAGAAAGCTCAACGAAAAGACTATTGAATTTAAACACCCAATACCAAATATAGATGATTTACTTGACAAATTAGGTAGATGCCAATATTTTTCTACTTTGGACTTAGCCAAAGGCTTCCATCAAATAAAAAATGATCCTAAGGATATAGAGAAGACCGCCTTCTCAACGCCTTCGGGACATTATGAGTTCTTGCGCATGCCATTCGGGCTTAAAAATGCACCGGCAACATTTCAGCGCATGATGAATGAAGTATTGGAAGAATACTTAAATAAAATTTGTGTTGTCTATTTAGATGATATTTTAGTATTTTCAACTTCGCTCAAAGAACATATGACAAATCTTAACTTAATATTTAAAAAATTAAGACATTTCAATTTAAAAATTCAAATTGATAAATGCAACTTTTTAAAGAAAGAAACCCAATTTTTAGGTCATACTATTACTTCTAATGGTGTTAAACCCAATGCGGATAAAATTGTAGCAATACAGAAAATTAATATTCCAAAGACAACTAAACAAATAAAAAGTTTCTTAGGACTAACCGGGTATTATAGAAAATTTATAAAGGATTATGCTAAACTTGCATTGCCTTTGACTAAATGTCTTAAGAAAAACGCAAAAATCAATGCAAATGATTCAGAATACATTAAGGCATTCGAGGACTTGAAAGAATATTTGACTACAGGACCCATATTAGCATATCCAGACTTTAACAAGAAATTTTGTGTCACTACAGACGCTAGTAACCATGCAATTGGAGCTGTCCTATCACAAGATAATCATCCAATAAGCTATATATCGAGAACTCTCAATGAACATGAGCGTAATTACTCCACAACGGAAAAAGAATTGCTAGCGATTGTTTGGGCAGTTAAATATTTAAGACCCTATCTATACGGGAAAACCTTTGATTTAAAAACAGATCACCAACCACTAAAATGGTTACAAACTAAAAATCTAGGAAAAGATATTTCAAGTCGTCTTCAACGATGGATTCTTCAACTAGGAGAGTACGACTTTCAAATAGATTATATAAAAGGAAAAAGTAACACTGTAGCAGATTTCCTTTCTAGAGAAATAAATATGGCTGATAATAATTCTATGGTTCCAACCATTCATTCTCAAGCTGAACAAGCAAACGATCATTTTTTTATTAAAGATTGTGCCGTAAATATATATTCACAACAAATTATACTTGAGTTAGGAGATAAAATAAAAATGAAAACTTTAAAAGGAAAAACTCGACTTAGTGTAGGAATTGAAGCTGTTGATAAAGACAACTTTGAAGAAATGATTAAAACCTATATAGCACAAAAACCTACAGGTATATTTACAAATTTAGATGATTCACAGTATAACACTTTTCAACAAAAACTACTTAATCTATATGGTACAAGAATAAAGTTCTATAAATGTTCATATTTTGCTAAAGATATTGAAACAGAGGAAGAAGCAGTAAAGCAGATACGCCTCTATCACGAACACGAAAATAGCCATTCAGGTATTGAAGAAAATTGGCAAGGTCTTAGAAAGAAAATATATTTCAAAAATCTTCGTAATTTAATAACTGAAATAATTAATTCTTGTAATATATGTAGTATGTACAAATATGATAGGCACCCTATAAAAGAAAAGTTTCATATAACAGAAACACCAAAAGACATAAGAGAAATTGTGTCCATGGACATATATGAAACATCAAAAACTAAATTCTTAACGTGTATAGATAGATTTAGCAAATTCGTAGAAATTCGATATCTTCCCAATGTGTCGCACATTACTTTAGAAGAAAATATTTCTGAAATAATATGCCACCCAAAGAAACCCGAAAAGCTTATTCTTGACAATGAATTTAATGCCCCAAGAATAATTGCTTTCCTAAGAAAAGAACAGATAAATTATCACTTCACCAAAGTCAATTCCCATACAGGAAATTCAGATATTGAATCTTTCCATCGAGCTTTAAAACAAAAAGTACGAATACTATTACAAAACAGAACTAACCCTACTACTAATGAAATTAGGAAGACTTTAGCAAAAGCTACAAGACTTTACAATACATCTATCCATAGTGTTACTAAAAATACACCATATGATATACATTATGGCAAATGCGACAAAAGAAAGATCTATGAATTAATACACAAGAGCAAAGAAAAAACTATATCTAAGCTAAACGAAAATCGCGAAAGCTTTATCGAAAACCGAAGTCATGGTTTCATTCGAAATCCCAGAGCTGACAGGAATAAACTTGAACCAGTCTTTAGATACGGTCCAACCGAGTTACAACATAGTAACAATATTCAGAGAGAAAGAAAAACTCGTACAGAATTCAAAAATAAAAACAATCTTATTTATACAAACAAATCCCGTAGTGAGTTCGCAAAAATTAGAGATCAAAATTCTCCTAGAACAGAAAGTGATTCCCCTCTATAATCTAATCTTTTTAACCAACAAAAATGAAAAATCTTTCAATATTAATAATTCTAACAGTTCTAACCATTATCAAAGCTGGAAAACTAAACATTGAAAATATAAATAGTGAAAACGGGTACACAATAATTAAATACGGATATAGAAACATAGTTGACGATTACAGTAACATAGTGCACATTATAAAAATATCTGACATTGAATCATTAATCGATACATTTGAAAATACAGTGAACAAAACGAACAAATCAAAATTTATACCCATTGATATTTTTCATAAAATAGAAGAACTTAAAACTCAGGTAAAGACAATTAAAAATTACAAGAAAACTGGAAAACAAAGACATAAAAGAGGACTATTAAACTTAGGAGGAAATGTACTTAAGTTTATATTCGGTTCAATGGATGAAGAAGATAGATTAGCAATAGAAGAAAAACTTAGAGAACTTAATGACGCATCTCAAATACTAATTCAAAATAATAATAAGCAAGTTAAAATTAATCTGCAACTACAAACAAGCATCAAACAAATATATAATCGAGTTATAGGAAATGTATTTGAATCACCAAAAACTAAATCACATGAGGAACTAATAATTTTACAATTGGAAAATAGACTTGAACAGATCGACCATACAATAGAGAAAATTCAAAACAACATTTTAAGTAGCCGACTAGGTATTTTGACAAACAATATTTTAACAGTTAATGAAATAGAAGAATATGATATTGATTTTGATAAACTCAGACAAATAAGAGTTAGCAGCGCTTCCTTCGGTGAAAATCAAATAATTTTTGCTATACAAATTCCAAAAAATGTTATCCCATTTCATGAAGCTCTAATTTTACCAATGCCTAATAATATAAAAGAAGAAATTTTAGTAGAACCAACAAAGCTTTTAATTAATAAGAAAATATATTTTTATGAAACGAAAAGTGAACTTAAGCATTTAAGAGAATATAGGATGTGTAATCCTTGTAAGAAAATAATAAATGGAAACGAAAATATTATATATGAAATAAAAGATGGAATAATTGCAATTAACAATTCTAATCTAACAATATTAAGTAATTGTGATGAAAGAAAAGAAATAAAGGTTCAAAATAATGTTATTATTAAATTCGAAAATTGTGAAATAAAAATATCGAATACTACCTTTAAAAATTATGTAAATTTTATATATGAACCTATAAGTATAGATGTAACAGTATCTAATGTAACTGTCTTAAATGTAGATTTAGAATTAGATAATATAGATATTGTAAAGAATAATTTACATATTAATTCAAAAATCAGTTACTTCAACATTGTACTTATTTTCTTAATTGTAATATGTTCATTTGGTATACTCTGTCGTAAAATATATAATTTCATCGGGAGACGAAAAACTAAGGGGAGAGGAGTTATGTTAAAATCCAAAGCACCTTCTTTAATTGAGATCGTCGATCTCAACCCAAATAAATATGAATGTGCGGTCACTGAGATGAATGTAAACAATTTTTAAGTATCATCATCTTAAACCATAAAAATATAAACACACATCTCCGTCGGCGACGCTAACAATAACAGTCGTAAATAAAAAGAATAATTAATGACAGAGTCTGCTAAGTAAGCATACAAATTAAAAACCAAAGAATGTCACGAATAAGATCTTAAGATTCAGTTTATAAAAACGACTCGAATGAGAATGTTGACTCTCTGAATAAAACTTACTTTTTATTTTTTAAAATTTAAAGAGTTTTGTTTTTTTCTTAACTAGCGTGAGGTAACATTTCAGATTGGTTCATATGAGCCCATTGTTTCTATTCAATATGTCAAAGTCAGAGCGACCTGACGCGTGGTTGTGGTTTGGCTATTAGTTCACTTCAAAGAGCGCTCATTTTAGTTCAAAAGTATTTACTGAACTAGTTCGCTAATCTAGTTCACTAGTTCAATAAAATTTACAACAAACAATCTTGTAATCTTGATGTGAAACTATTCCTTTGTAAATAAATATGTGTTCTAAAACCAATGTATTTCGGTTCCACCGAACAACAACAAAAACATGAGCATTTTTTTACTGAAGTTGTTTTGTAAGTTGTCCACTTGCAAAATGTATTTTAAAATATTTTTTTCAATAAACTATGAAATATGAAAAAAATTCTTAACTTAAGAAAAAGTTTAATAAAAGCCAAATATAAAAGCAACAAATAAATTATTTTTTTAATTCACATTAATTAAGTTTTCAATATGTTTTACATATTATGATGTAAGAAAATTAATTTCGATACTTTATCAGATTTGAGTAGCGTTCTCCTCTCGTTTATTATTTGCCCAGTACCGGAAAATATACGCTCGCAAGGAACAGACGAAGCGACGCGACGATGCAAAATCTGTTGACCATTATGAATAAACATGTGTGTATATTTTTTTTCTTTCCTCCCACCAATGTAAAGGATCCATTTTCTGATTCAAGTTGTCTGCGCTAAGATATTCATTCAATTCTCTTATTGCAGCTTCACCTCTCTTTTCAGGATTCTTCATGGATTGAATCTGCTGGTCATATGCATTCCAGATACTTGTTTCATTACTTGTTTTAGATGTTGTCGCTCAGAGAAAAATACCATAATATTAATGGGAATTCCCATTGTATCAATGGTTTTTTACGATTAAAATTAGTCAATGGGAGGTATACCATTACCGTAATAGTTTCGAAACTATTGTTTTAAGGGTAGGTGTCCCTGACCAGCCAACTCAAAACTCATGTAAATGACTTTGAATGTGTTAGTAAGCTCTCTCTTCATCAAATTCTGTATTTGAAATTTAATTTTACTCTTGGGCTCTTTTTTTATCGCAGACGAAGCCGCAGGTAGAATCACGCACGCACAAGAAAGAAAAAACACAAGTAGCAAGCGCAGAAAAGACAAAGTAAAATATGTACCTATACAGAAACAAAAGCAAAAAATTCTGACGTGAGGCGTGGGGAATGTATGAATATACCAGACACAACATGCTTTTTTTTTTTCTTTCGAATATCGTGTAAATATTCTGAAGAAAAAAAATAATGATGGAATTGTTGGATTGGATCGTTGGATGGTGGTGATGGCAGCGCAGCGAGGTGCGCGGTGGCGGCGGTGGTGGTGTAATTTTTTTGTTTACAAAATATAAAAGAATAAACTTAGGAGGAATACCTACTTAGATATATTGTATTTATGTTTTTAAAAAAAGTGTATATTCTTTACCTAGGGCAACCTACATACATTCATGAGAGGTAGGAACAAACTTTTTTTGAATGCAAATGCGATTTCTGGAGTGATCGCATTATAAAGTGACGCATCAAAAAATAGGTACCAAACTAACTAGGTACATACTACATACATAGTACATACCTATATTTACCAAATATTATTATTAAATGGAGGCAGAATGCTACGTAATTATTTTTATATTTTGTTCTTGATACGCATTTTACGTGGATATTTTATTGTAAAAGAATTAAAAAATTATCAAAGTTGCAAATAGGTACGTAGAGTTCATAGGTATTTTCTGCTTGATTGGCGAGTGTTTTGATTAAATGTTTAGGAATGGATAGTTGGGTGTGCTGCCTATATATCCCATAGATTTATGGTAGATATGAAACTACCTATAAAAATCTGATCCGTCAGTATCTATAGCTAGCAGAGCCCGTGGGAAGATGTTGGCCAATAGGGTTCCCAATTTTAATCGCAAAAGAACGAGGATGTAATTTTTCAAAACAAATAAAAGAAATATTATTCGGAAACTTTACAAAAGATTATGTTACAGCTATAGTTAATTAATTTTTGAGATATCCACAAGGTTGCAAAAAACAGCAACAAATTAATTTTTGAGTCGAATTTTAAATAAAAATTCAAATTTCAAGATACCTAACTGGAAATAGACACCGGGAACTTTTTATAATAAACAATTCAGCAAAATATTAGTTTGATTAGTACCTAAATGAATGAAGTCAAATCATCGTCTTGTGTGTGTCTTTCGCATAAGGCAATACAAAAAAGCATTCAAGTGCTCTTCGCAGTTTCAAAATATTAAAAAAAACTTTATCATTGCTCTTCAAAACTTGATAAATCAAATATTTAATGTTTTTATCAGTATGCTACGTATGACTTAAATTTAAATTTAAAATTATTAAAAAACAACGGCAAAACCTACAATACTGATTTTGAAAGCCAGAAATCTGTTCTATAACCCTAAAAAAAATTTAAATATTTTTATCAATAGTTTTTGAAAAATTCGCCTGCAAACTCAAATTTTTATAAAAAAACGAAAAAAAAAGTTTAAACCAATTTTTTTTAATTGTGAAATGAAGTGCTCAATTGGCTTTTAGTGGTCAATGCTTATATAAATTCTGAATCGAACACAGAAAACCGAAAGGTTTTACGTCTTCTAGTTATTGAGCAAATTGAAAATTACTAAAATTACTTTTTATAAAATTTTTGTTTTTTTGGTATATACGTTGGATTAATGTTGATGGTTCATCTTTGTAAGTAAAGTACAGCAATTAATTTAGCGTTACAGTTGCATTACATAGATACGTCACAAACGAAATATAATAAGAAATTATATAGATTTGCTGCAGTCGTACAGTAGTACCTTGGTTATGTGAAGTTTTTATAATGCATTACGTTTTCATATATGAAAATGTTAAATGTGGAACTTTGAAGAACGTATACTTATATGTATATTTAGAAAACAGCTCTTGACTTTGGATATGTAGGATAAATTCAAATTT
>OV839566.1:72816745-72819245 GCA_929447395.1 Epistrophe grossulariae | reverse complement strand
AGGAATAGAATAGGAATAGAATAGGAATAGAATAGGAATAGAATAGGAATAGAATAGAATAGAATAGAATAGAATAGAATAGGAATAAATAGGAATAGAATAATAGGAATAGAATAGGAATATAGATAGAATAGGAATAGAATAGGAATAGAATAGAAGAATAGAATAGGAATAGAATAGGAATAGAATAGGAATAGAATAGGAATAGAATAGGAATAGAATAGGAATAGAATAGAATAGAATAGAATAGAATAGAATAGAATAGAATAGAATAGGAATAGAATAGGAATAGAATAGGAATAGAATAGGAATAGAATAGGAATAGAATAGGAATAGAATAGGAATAGAATAGGAATAGAATAGGAATAGAATAGGAATAGAATAGGAATAGAATAGGAATAGAATAGGAATAGAATAGGAATAGAATAGGAATAGAATAGGAATAGAATAGGAATAGAATAGGAATAGAATAGGAATAGAATAGGAATAGAATAGGAATAGAATAGGAATAGAATAGGAATAGAATAGGAATAGAATAGGAATAGAATAGGAATAGAATAGGAATAGAATAGGAATAGAATAGGAATAGAATAGGAATAGAATAGGAATAGAATAGGAATAGAATAGGAATAGAATAGGAATAGAATAGGAATAGAATAGGAATAGAATAGGAATAGAATAGGAATAGAATAGGAATAGAATAGGAATAGAATAGGAATAGAATAGGAATAGAATAGGAATAGAATAGGAATAGAATAGGAATAGAATAGGAATAGAATAGGAATAGAATAGGAATAGAATAGGAATAGAATAGGAATAGAATAGGAATAGAATAGGAATAGAATAGAATAGAATAGAATAGAATAGAATAGAATAGAATAGAATAGAATAGAATAGAATAGAATAGAATAGAATAGAATAGAATAGAATAGAATAGAATAGAATAGAATAGAATAGAATAGAATAGAATAGAATAGAATAGAATAGAATAGAATAGAATAGAATAGAATAGAATAGAATAGAATAGAATAGAATAGAATAGAATAGAATAGAATAGAATAGAATAGAATAGAATAGAATAGAATAGAATAGAATAGAATAGAATAGAATAGAATAGAATAGAATAGAATAGAATAGAATAGAATAGAATAGAATAGAATAGAATAGAATAGAATAGAATAGAATAGATAGAATAGAATAGAATAGAATAGAATAGAATAGAATAGAATAGAATAGAATAGAATAGAATAGAATAGAATAGAATAGAATAGAATAGAATAGAATAGAATAGAATAGAATAGAATAGAATAGAATAGAATAGAATAGAATAGAATAGAATAGAATAGAATAGAATAGAATAGAATAGAATAGAATAGAATAGAATAGAATAGAATAGAATAGAATAGAATAGAATAGAATAGAATAGAATAGAATAGAATAGAATAGAATAGAATAGAATAGAATAGAATAGAATAGAATAGAATAGAATAGAATAGAATAGAATAGAATAGAATAGAATAGAATAGAATAGAATAGAATAGAATAGAATAGAATAGAATAGAATAGAATAGAATAGAATAGAATAGAATAGAATAGAATAGAATAGAATAGAATAGAATAGAATAGAATAGAATAGAATAGAATAGAATAGAATAGAATAGAATAGAATAGAATAGAATAGAATAGAATAGAATAGAAATAGAATAGAATAGAATAGAATAGAATAGAATAGAATAGAATAGAATAGAATAGAATAGATAGAATAGAATAGAATAGAATAGAATAGAATAGAATAGAATAGAATAGAATAGAATAGAATAGAATAGAATAGAATAGAATAGAATAGAATAGAATAGAATAGAATAGAATAGAATAGAATAGAATAGAATAGAATAGAATAGAATAGAATAGAATAGAATAGAATAGAATAGAATAGAATAGAATAGAATAGAATAGAATAGAATAGAATAGAATAGAATAGAATAGAATAGAATAGAATAGAATAGAATAGAATAGAATAGAATAGAATAGAATAGAATAGAATAGAATAGAATAGAATAGAATAGAATAGAATAGAATAGAATAGAATAGAATAGAATAGAATAGAATAGAATAGAATAGAATAGAATAGAATAGAATAGAATAGAATAGAATAGAATAGAATAGAATAGAATAGAATAGAATAGGAATAGAATAGGAATAGAATAGGAATAGAATAGGAATAGAATAGGAATAGAATAGGAATAGAATAGGAATAGAATAGGAATAGAATAGGAATAGAATAGGAATAGAATAGGAATAGAATAGGAATAGAATAGGAATAGAATAGGAATAGAATAGGAATAGAATAGGAATAGAATAGGAATAGAATAGGAATAGAATAGGAATAGAATAGGAATAGAATAGGAATAGAATAGGAATAGAATAGGAATAGAATAGGAATAGAATAGGAATAGAATAGGAATAGAATAGGAATAGAATAGGAATAGAATAGAATAGA